>JARBWK010000609.1:0-27699 GCA_030556195.1 Anolis apletophallus
ATGGGGTGAGGGGAAGAATGGTGGCGGGGGTGTACTGGGAGGGACAAATTTGGGCAGGGATGTAGGGGGACTTGAGGGGGCAGAAGTGGGGGAAAAAGTCGGACGGGTTTAATTGGGCCATGGGGGGGGTTTGGGGGGGTTTTTCTCCCCCCGTTTCCCCCCGGGGCCACGATTTCCCGGCCCCCCAGTTTGCCCCGGCAAAGAAAGGGGGGCGCAGAGGGGGGTTTCCCCTGCCCCCCTTTTTTTTCCTTTGGGGGGGGGCCCGTTTTCCCCCGCCGGCCCTCCCCTTTTTTTGACCCCCCCAAGGGGGGAGGGGGGGGTTTTCCCGGCCTCCCCCCAAATCCCAACCCAAGGGGCCCGGGCCCTTTTCCCGCCTCCCCCTTTTTCCCTGAAAAAGGGGAAAGGGGGGAGGCGAAGGGAACCCCTTTGCCCCTTTTTTAAAAGGGTTTTAAGAGGCACCAAACCCGTGCCTTTTGCCCCAGTTTGACGCTGTGGAGAAGGAAGGGAGGCGAACGGGGAACCCTTTTTTCCCCCTAAAAGAAAAGGAGGGGCCCCAAAAACGCCGTGCCCCTTGCCCAGTTTTGCCCTGTGGAAAAGGGAAAGGGGAGGCGCGGGGGGAACCCCCTCTGCGCTCCCGGGTGAAAAGGGGAAAAACGCCGTGCCTTTTGCCCAGTTTGACCCCGGAAAAGGGGGAAGGGGGGAAAAAGGGGAAAAGCCCTCCCGGCCCCCCCTTTTTTAAACCCAAGAGGCAAAAAAATCGCGGCCTCTTGCCCAGTTTGACGCGGGAGAAGGAAGGGAGGCGAAAAGGGGGAACCCCTTTTTGCGCCCCTTTTTTGATTTAAAAAGAAGGGGAACGCAAAACCCCGGGCCTCTTGCCCAGTTTGAGCTGTGGAAAAGGGGAAGGGGACCCAAAAGGGGGGAACCCTTTTCCGTTCCCTTGACCCGGGGGGAAAGAGGAACGGCGAACCCCGTGCCTTTTGCCCAGTTTGACGCTGAAAAGGGAAAGGGGGGGCCCCGGGGGGAACCCCTCTCCCCTTTTTTCCACAGCCAAGCCGGCTTGACCCCTGTGGAAAAGGGGGAATTTCCCCCCCCTTCCCTTTCCCCCCTTTTTCCCGGGGCACCGGGTTGTCCCAAAAGGGGGCGCCCGGGAAAGGCACGGCGCCCGGGAAAGAGTGGGGAAGGGGGGGAAAAGGGGGGGCCCCAAGGGCGGGGTCCAGGCTGGGTGACGCGCCCCCTTGGCGCCGCCTTCCCCCGGGGGGGCTCCCGCCCTTCCTGGGGGGAGCCCCCGGGGGGGAGCAGAAGGCGGCGCCTGGGCAGCGTGACGCCCTGGGGACGCGCTGCCCTTTGGGCCCCCGCCTACCCCCCCTTTTTCGGCGCGGAGGGGGGAGGGGGGGCGGGCAGGAGGAGGAGCAGCCTTTTTCCCCCCCTCCCTGCCCCGCCCCCCCCCCGGCCTTTTTTTTAAAAAAAAGATTTTTTTAAAAATTAAATGGCGGCGGGGGGGCAGACCCCCGTGCCCAAAGGCTGGGGGGGTTCCCCGGGCCGGGGACAGCCCTTTTTTTGGGGAAACGAAAAAAAAACGAGTACAGACTTGGGGTTTAAACAAGGGCGCCGGTGGGGGACTCTGGGGGGTCCCGGCCCCTTCTTGGGGTGAGGGCTTTTGGGGCCCCCCCGGACACAGAGTGTCCGGGGGTGCGTGAGGCTGCGGCTCCCGCTGGCCCCCGAGCCCCCCCCCGGAGGGGGAGATCGGAACCCCGGGCGAAATAGACGGGCCAGGAAGCGGGGAAAAACCGGGGACCCGCACACACGGTCATCAGTCCAGCCCCCCCCCCCCCCACCCCTTAAGCTGAGGGCAGGAGGGAAAAAAGAGGAGGCGGAAGAGCAAAAAGGGGAAACCCCCCCGAACGCTGGCCGGCGGGAAACCGCCCCCGTGGGGGGGGCGGGGGGCCCCGCAGCCCCAGGGGGCCAGGCAGCTTGGGGGCGCACCCCCCCCCAGCAGGGGTCAGGGCCCACAGAGAGAGGGCCAGATCCCCAAGAGTGCCAATTTGGGGACAACAGAGGCAGACGGGCAACCCAGATCCCTCAGGGGACCCAAATACACTCAGGGACTAAAGACAGAAGGAAAGGGGAAGAAGGGAGCTTACGGAGCGCCATTTTGAAAAAAGTAAGCTGGGCCAGAACCGTATAGAGCTTAAAGGAACCGTATAGAGTTTTATTGGCTTCTCAACTTGATTTTCCCCCCGGTGAAGTCTGCCGCTTCCTGCCGAAGGAGGAGGGTCCGTTTCATGAGTCTGCCACGCCCCAGCGAGGTCTGCCGCTTCCTGGTGATGGAGGAGGGTCTGTTTCACTTGTCTGCCTGCTAGGGCTGGCTGGGGCCGGCTGGGGCTGGCTGGGGCCGGCTGGGGCCGGCTGGGGCTGCCGATGGAGGAGGGTCTGTTTCACTTGTCTGCCATGCCCCCGGTGAGGTCTGCCACTTCCTGCCGAAGGAGGAGGGTCCGTTTCACGAGTCTGCCACGCCCCCAGTGAGGTCTGCCGCTTCCTGGCGATGGAGGAGAGTCTGTTTCACCTGTCTGGGGCGGCTGGGGCTGGCTGGTGCTGGATGGGGCCGGCTGGGGCTGGCTGGGGCTGCCGATTGAGGAGGGTCTGTTTCACTTGTCTGCCATGCCCCGGTGAGGTCTGCCACTTCCTGGCGATGGAGGAAGGTCTGTTTCACTTGTCTGCCACACCGGCTGGGACCTTCCTGGCGATGGAGGAGGGTCTGGCTTGTCTGCCGGCTGGGACTGGCTGGGACCCGCTGGAGGGTCTATTGGCTTGTCTGCCCGATGGAGGAGAGTCTGTTTCACCTGTCTGCCGACTGGAGGAGGGTCCGTTTCGGCTGTCTGCCGGCTGGGGCCTGATGGAGGAGGGCTGGGGGTCTGCCACTGGCTGGGGCTGCGATGGAGGAGGGTCTGTTTCACCTGTCTGCTGGACGGCTGGGACCGGCTGGGGCTGGCTGGGGCGCCGGCTCTGGCTGGCTGGGGCCGGCTGGGGCTGGCTGGGGCTGCCGATGGAGGAGGGTCTGTTTCACTTGTCTGCCATGCCCCTGGTGAGGTCTGCCGCTTCCTGCCGAAGGAGGAGGGTCCGTTTCACGAGTCTGCCATGCCCCCAGCAAGGTCTGCCGGTTCCTGGCGATGGATGAGGGTCTGTTTCACCTGTCTGCCGGTTGGGACCGGCTGGGACCGGCTGGGGCTGGCTGGGGCCGACTGGGGCTGGCTGGGGCTGCCGATGGAGGAGGATCTGTTTAACTTGTCTTCCATGCCCCCAGTGAGGTCTGCTGGGCTGGCTGGGGCTGCGGATGGAGGAGGGTCCGTTTCACTAATCTGCCACACCCCCAGCGTGGTCTGCCGCTTCCTGGCGATGGAGGAGGATCTGTTTCACCTGTCTGCTGGCTGGGACAGGAAGGGACCGGCTGGGGCTGGCTGGGGCTGGCTGGGGCTGCCGATGGAGGAGGGTCTTTTTCACTTGTCTGCCATGCCCCCAGTGAGGTCTGCCGCTTCCTGCCGACGGAGGAGGGTCCGTTTCACGTGTCTGCCACGCCCCCAGCAGGGTCTGCCGCTTCCTGGCGATGGAGGAGGGTCTGTTTCACCTGTCTGCCGGCTGGGACAGGCTGGGGCTGGCTGGGGCCGGCTGGGGCCGGCTGGGGCCGGCTGGGGCTGCCGATGGAGGAGGGTCTGTTTCACATGTCTGCCATGCCCCCGGTGAGGTCTGCCGCTTCCTGCCGAAGGAGGAGGGTCCGTTTCATGAGTCTGCCACGCCCCCAGCGAGGTCTGCCGCTTCCTGGCGATGGAGGAGGGTCTGTTTCACCTGTCTGCCGGCTGGGACCGGCTGGGGCCGGCTGGGGCTGGCTGGGGCCGGCTGGGGCCGGTTGCGGCTGGCTGGGGCCGGCTGGGGCTGCCGATGGAGGAGGGTCTGTTTCACTTGTCTGCCATGCCCCAGGTGAGGTCTGCCGCTTCCTGCCGAAGGAGGAGGGTCCGTTTCATGAGTCTGCCACGCCTCCAGCGAGGTGTGCTGCGTCCTGGCGATGGAGGAGGGTCTGTTTCAACTGTGTGCCGGCTGGGGCTGGCTGGGGCTGGCTGGGGCTGGCTGGGGCTGGCTGGGGCTGGCTGGGGCCGGCTGGGGCCGGCTGGGGCTGCCGATGGATGAGGGTCTGTTTAACTTGTCGGCCATGCCACCGGTGAGGTCTGCCGCTTCCTGCCGAAGGAGCAGGGTCCGTTTCACGAGTCTGCCACGCCCCCAGCGACGTCTGCCGCTTCCTGGCGATGAAGGAGGGTCTGTTTCACCTGTCTGCCGGCTGGGACCGGCTGGGACTGGCTGGGGCTGGCTGGGGCTGCCGATGGAGGAGGGTCTGTTTCACTTGTCTGCCATGCCCCCGGTGAGGTCTGCCGCTTCCTGGCGATGGAGGAGGGTCCGTTTCACTTGTCTGCTTCTTGGGACCGGCTGGGACCAGCTGGGGCTGGCTGGGACCGGCTGGGGCTGGCTGGGGCTGGCTGGGGCCAGCTGGGGCCAGTTTCGGCTGGCTGGGGCCGGATGGGGCTGCCGATGGAGGAGGGTCTGTTTCACTTGTCTGCCATGCCCCCGGTCAGGTCTGCCGCTTCCTGCCGAAGGAGGAGGGTCCGTTTCATGAGTCTGCCACGCCTCCAGCAAGGTCTGCCGCTTCCTGGCGATGGAGGAGGGTCTGTTTCACCTGTCTGCCGGCTGGGGCTGGCTGGGGCTGGCTGGGGCCGGCTGGGGCCGGCTGGGGCCGGCTGGGGCCGGCTGGGGCCGGCTGGGGCTGCCGATGGAGGAAGGTCTGTTTAACTTGTCTGCCCTGCCCCCGGTGAGGTCTGCCACTTCCTGCCGAAGGAGGAGGGTCCGTTTCACGAGTCTGCCACACCCCCAGCGAGGTCTGCCGCTTCCTGGCGATGGAGGAGAGTCTGTTTCACCTGTCTGCCGGCTGGGGCCGGCTGGGGCCGGTTGCAGCTGGCTGGGGCCGGCTGGGGCTGCCGATGGAGGAGGGTCTGTTTCACTTGTCTGCCATGCCCCCGGTGAGGTCTGCCACTTCCTGGCGATGGAGGAGGGTCTGTTTCACTTGTCTGCCGGCTGGGACCGGCTGGGACCGGCTGGGACCGGCTGGGGCTGGCTGGGGCTGGCTGGGGCTGCCGATGGAGGAGGGTCTGTTTCACTTGTCTGCCATGCCCCCGGTGAGCTCTGCCGCTTCCTGCCGAAGGAGGAGGGTCCGTTTCACGAGTCTGCCACGCCCCCAGCGAGGTCTGCCACTTCCTGGCGATGGAGGAGGGTCTGTTTCACTTGTCTGCCGGCTGGGACCGGCTGGGGCTGGGGCTGGCTGGGGCTGCCGATGGAGGAGGGTCTGTTTCACTTGTCTGCCATGCCCCCGGTGAGGTCTGCCGCTTCCTGCCGATGGAGGAGGGTCCGTTTCACGTGTCTGCCATGCCCCCAGCAGGGTCTGCCGGTTCCTAGAGATGGATGAGGGTCTGTTTCACCTGTCTGCCGGTTGGGACCGGCTGGGACCGGCTGGGGCTGGCTGGGGCCGGCTGGGGCTGGCTGGGGCTGCCGATGGAGGAGGGTCTGTTTCACTTGTCTGCCATGCCCCCAGTGAGGTCTGCCGCTTCCTGCCGATGGAGGAGGGTCCGTTTCACAAGTCTGCCACACCTCCAGCGTGGTCTGCCGCTTCCTGCTGATGGATGAGGGTCTGTTTCGCCTGTCTGCCGGTTGGGGCCGGTTGGGACTGGCTGGGGCCAACTGGGGCTGCCGATGGAGGAGGGTCTGTTTCACTTGTCTGCCATGCCCCCGGTGAGGTCTGCCGCTTCCTGCTGAAGGAGGTGGGTCCGTTTCACGAGTGAAACCCAGCCTCAGGGTGAAATTATGGCCCAGGAGGGAAGGCAACAGGAGGCGGCCCAGGAGGGAAGGCAACAGGAGGAGGCCCCGGAGGGAAGGCAACAGGAGGAGGCCCCGGAGGGAAGGCAACAGGAGGAGGCCCCGGAAGGAAGGCAACAGGAGGGGGCCCGGAGGGAAGGCAACAGGAGCCCGGAGGGGCAACAGGAGGCGGCCCCGGAGGGAAGGCAACAGGCCCGGAGGGAGGCAACAGGAGGAGGCCCGGAGGGAAGGCAACAGGAGGCGGCCCGGAGAGAGGAGGCAACAACAGGAGGCGGCCCCGGAGGGAAGGCAACAGGAGGCGGCCCAGGGAGGGAAGGCAACAGGAGGAGGCCCGGAGGGAAGGCAACAGGAGGAGGAGGGAAGGCAACAGGAGGAGGCCCCGGAGGGAAGGCAACAGGAGGCGGCCCCGGAGGGAAGGCAACAGGAGGGGCCCGGAGGAAGGCAACAGGAGGAGGCCCGGAGGGAGGCAACAGGAGGAGGCCCGGAGGGAAGGCAACAGGGAGGCGGCCCCGGAGGAAGGCAACAG
Source organism: Anolis apletophallus (assembly GCA_030556195.1). Lineage (NCBI taxonomy): Eukaryota > Metazoa > Chordata > Lepidosauria > Squamata > Anolidae > Anolis > Anolis apletophallus. Next base: position 6,437 of record JARBWK010000609.1, read on the forward strand.
GAGGCAGGCCCCGGAGGAGGAGGCCGGAGGAAGGCAACAGGAGGAGGCCCGGCAGAAAGAGAACTAGAAATGTAAGTTTGCAAAAGTTTTGACTTCCTTTTTCTGGTAGTTTTTAAATGTTCTGATTTGTTTGTTGTTGTGAAGACTAATGTGATTATTACTTTTGGCCTAGATACCTCAACCATCTGCGAAGCATGGAGTACATGGGCCAAGTGAAACTCATTACAGAAAAGATCAGTGTATTGTCCTTCCACCCAGACCATGCCGTGGTGGCCCCCGGGGCAAACACGGCCAAATCAGTCTCTGTGACGTGGTGAGTAGCTTGGTCTTGCTGTGTCTTCTGGGTAACTTCTGTAGATGGTTTACCTGAGGGAGAAGAGAGGGGCGCTTCAGGAAATGTGCTACAGGGGCTGTGTAATGCTGGGGCGGGGGAGGCGGCAGGGGGAAAGGCGGCCATTACGAACGACAGGCCGGTCAGGGGGGAGAAGTGTCCCAAGAATGTGGTTTTGCTCCTTGGAAGCCATCTTGTTGAGGAAACGCTGCAATAGGTTGCTTTGTGAGCGGAGGCCTAAGTCGGAAACGACACGGAGGGACATGGCAGCATCCTATTGTGGGTGCGCAGTGAGCCCCCCCCCCCCGATATTGCCCGTGCTTCCCAGTCAAGGCGAGCCAAATCTAAGCGTCAGGAAAAAGCGCTCCACTTGACTGTCTCTGGATCATGGGTTTTCTAGTCCCCGTTGACGCAAACATGTCTGTACGGACAAGCCGAGAATTCAAAGGCCTCCCTTTCTCTTCTGCCGGCAGTTTTCCTCCTCGGAGCGTCAAGGCCTCTCTTCTGTAAACATCCCTTGGTTTCCTCTCTTTTTCCGGTCAACATTTCCGTGTGTTCCCAAACCATTTCCACCCTTCCTTCCTTCCTTCCTTCCTTCCTTCCTTCCCCCTCCCAAGGCTTGAGTAGCCACGCTGGCCGGCCTCACACCCCTTCCCTCCTCCATGCTCCTTTCCGCTCCTTCCTCCCTTCTCTCCACCCCCCCCCCCTTGCGTCCCCTCTTCCTTCCCTGTGGCGGTCACGCTCCCTTTTTCCTGCCCTCGGAAGCCGTCTTCTTGAGAAATCCTTGTCGTAGGTTTGCTTTGTGGGTGGCGGCAGAAGCCAGAAAGGACGCGGAGGAGGGACATGGCAGCGTCAGGCCACTCCCACCGCTCTTCCTTCGTTTGGCAAGAACAAGGGAAACCCCTGGGAAGGAATTCGGCGGCCACGGCCCTTGCGGACCTTGGGAGGAGGTGGGGGAGCTTCACTGAGGGCAGGGTGTGGCCGGCAGGCCCCTGGGTTCCTTTCAGCACACCTGAGCTGGGTGGTTCTCGCCCTGTAGGTCCCTAGGTGTTGAGGCCTACAACTCCAGGACTCCTAATAGCTGGTAAACTGGCTGGGACTTTTGGGAGTTGTAGGCCCAAACCCCTGGGGACCGACAAGTGGCGAACCACGGCCCTGGCAGGTCAGGATTGGCTTCCCTCGCTCGGTTCGGTTGCACTAGTTCCCATGTGTGGTACCTTAGAAGTGGCCGGATAGCCAAACACTCGAAGGCTGTGGACTTGGAAATTATTCCTTTTGGAATAGACCTGCCGTATAGACTCAAGTATCAACCCACCTGAATATAAGCCCAGGCGCCTCATTTTACCACCAAAAACTGGGAAACAGATTGGCTCGAGTCTAAGCCGAGGGCGGGAAATACAACCGCTCCTGATCAGTTTCAAAATAAAAAGAGATGCCCATAAAATTACATTAATTAAGGCGTCAGGAGGAATGGACCGGAGGAGGGTCCGTTTCACAAGTCTGCCACACCCCCAGCGAGGTCTGCCGCTTCCTGCTGATGGATGAGGGTCTGTTTCGCCTGTCTGCCGGTTGGGGCCGGTTGGGACTGGCTGGGGCCGACTGGGGCTGCCGATGGAGGAGGGTCTGTTTCACTTGTCTGCCATGCCCCCGGTGAGGTCTGCCGCTTCCTGCTGAAGGAGGTGGGTCCGTTTCACGAGTGAAACCCAGCCTCAGGGTGAAATTATGGCCCAGGAGGGAAGGCAACAGGAGGCGGCCCAGGAGGGAAGGCAACAGGAGGCGGCCCAGGAGGGAAGGCAACAGGAGGCGGCCCCGGAGGGAAGGCAACAGGAGGCGCCCAGGAGGGAGGGCAACAACAGGAGGGGCAGGAGGAGGGAAGGCAACAGGAGGGGCCCAGAGAGGGAAGGCAACAGGAGGCGGCCCGGAGGGAAGGCAACAGGAGGCGGCCCGGAGGGAAGGCAACAGGAGGGAAGGCATCAGGAGGGGGCCCAGGAGGGAAGGCAACAGGAGGCGGCCCCGGAGGGAAGGCAACAGGAGGCGGCCCCGGAGGGAAGGCAACAGGAGGCGGCCCCGGAGGGAAGGCAACAGGAGGCGGCCCCGGAGGGAAGGCAACAGGAGGCGGCCCCGGAGGGAAGGCAACAGGAGGCGGCCCCGGAGGGAAGGCAACAGGAGGCGGTCCCGGAGGGAAGGCAACAGGAGGCGGCCCCGGAGGGAAGGCAACAGGAGGGCCCCGGAGGGAAGGCAACAGGGCGGCCCGGGGGAGGGAAGGCAACAGGAGGCGGCCCCGGAGGGAAGGCAACAGGAGGCGGCCCCGGAGGGAAGGCAACAGGAGGCGGCCCCGGAGGGAAGGCAACAGGAGGCGGCCCGGAGGGAGGCAACAGGAGGAGGCCACGGAGGGAAGGCAACAGGAGGCGGCCCCGGGGGGAAGGCAACAGGAGGCGGCCCCGGAGGGAAGGCAACAGGAGGCCCCGGAGGGAAGGCAACAGGAGGAGGCCCCGGCGGGAAGGCAACAGGAGGCGGGCCCCGGAGGGAAGGCAACAGGAGGCGGGAAGGCAACAGGAGGCGGCCCCGGAGGGAAGGCAACAGGAGGAGGCCCGGAGAGGCGCCCCCGGAGGGAAGGCAACAGGAGGCGGCCCGGAGGGAAGGCAACAGGAGGCGGCCCCGGGAGGGAGGGAAGGCAACAGGAGGCCCCGGAGGGAAGGCAACAGGAGGCGGCCCCGGAGGGGAAGGCAACAGGAGGCGGCCCCGGAGGGGAAGGCAACAGGAGGAGGCCCCGGAGGGGAAGGCAACAGGAGGAGGAGGGAAGGCCAGGAGGAGGGAAGGCAACAGGAGGCCCGGAGGGAAGGCAACAGGAGGCGGCCCCGGAGGGAAGGCAACAGGCCCGGAGGGAAGGCAACAGGAGGGAGGGAGGCATCAGGAGGCGGCCCCGGAGGGAAGGCAACAGGAGGCGGCCCCGGAGGGAAGGCAACAGGAGGCGGCCCCGGAGGGAAGGCAACAGGAGGAGGCCCCGGAGGGAAGGCAACAGGAGGAGGCCCCGGAGGGAAGGCAACAGGAGGAGGCCCCGGAGGGGAAGGCAACAGGAGGAGGCCCCGGAGGGAAGGCAACAGGAGGAGGCCCCGGAGGGAAGGCAACAGGAGGCGGCCCCGGAGGGAAGGCAACAGGAGGCGGCCCCGGAGGGAAGGCAACAGGAGGAGGCCCCGGAGGGAAGGCAACAGGAGGAGGCCCCGGAGGGAAGGCAACAGGAGGAGGCCCCGGAGGGAAGGCAACAGGAGGAGGCCCCGGAGGGAAGGCAACAGGAGGAGGCCCCGGAGGGAAGGCAACAGGAGGAGGCCCCGGAGGGAAGGCAACAGGAGGAGGCCCGGAGGGAAGGCAACAGGAGGAGGCCCCGGAGGGAAGGCAACAGGAGGAGGCCCCGGAGGGAAGGCAACAGGAGGAGGCCCCGGAGGGAAGGCAACAGGAGGAGGCCCCGGAGGGAAGGCAACAGGAGGCCCCGGAGGGAAGGCAGCAGGAGGAGGCCCCGGAGGGAAGGCAACAGGAGGAGGCCCCGGAGGGAAGGCAACAGGAGGAGGCCCGGAGGGAAGGCAACAGGAGGAGGCGGCCCAGGGGGGGAAGGCAACAGGAGGAGGCCCGGAGGGAAGGCAACAGGAGGAGGCCCGGAGGAAGGCAACAGGAGGAGGCCCCGGACGGAAGGCAACAGGAGGAGGCCCCGGAGGGAAGGCAACAGGAGGAGGCCCCGGAGGGAAGGCAACAGGAGGCGGCCCCGGAGGGAAGGCAACAGGAGGAGGCCCCGGACGGAAGGCAACAGGAGGAGGCCCGGAGGGAAGGCAACAGGAGGAGGCCCGGAGGGAAGGCAACAGAGGAGGAGGCCCGGAGGGAAGGGACAGGAGGAGGCCCGGAGGGAAGGCAACAGGAGGAGGCCCGGAGGGAAGGCAACAGAGGCAACAGGAGGCAGAGGGAAGGCAACAGGAGAGCCCGGAGGGAAGGCAACAGGAGGAGGCCCCGGAGGGAAGGCAACAGGAGGCGGCCCCGGAGGGAAGGCAACAGGAGGCGGCCCCGGAGGGAAGGCAACAGGAGGCGGCCCCGGAGGGAAGGCAACAGGAGGCGGCCCCGGAGGGAAGGCAACAGGAGGAGGCCCCGGAGGGAAGGCAACAGGGGGAGGCCCGGAGGGAAGGCAACAGGAGGAGGCCCCGGAGGGAAGGCAACAGGAGGCGGCCCCGGAGGGAAGGCAACAGGAGGAGGCCCCGGAGGGAAGGCAACAGGAGGGGAGGAAGGCAACAGGAGGAGGCCCCCGGAGGGAAGGCAACAGGAGGAGGCCCCGGAGGGAAGGCAACAGGAGGACCCGGAGGGAAGGCAACAGGAGGAGGCCCCGGAGGGAAGGCAACAGGAGGAGGCCCCGGAGGGAAGGCAACAGGAGGAGGCCCCGGAGGGAAGGCAACAGGAGGAGGCCCCGGAGGGAAGGCAACAGGAGGAGGCCCCGGCAGAAAGAGAACTAGAAATGTAAGTTTGCAGAAGTTTTGACTTCCTTTTTCTGGTTGGTTTTAAATGTTCTGATTTGTTTGTTGTTGTGAAGACTCATCTGATTATTACTTTTGGCCTAGGTACCTCAACCATCTACAAAGGATGGACCTGACTCATAAAATCTACCTTTTAACTGAGAAAATCAGCACCCTAACCTTCCACCCAGACCATGCCGTGGTGGCCGCCGGGGGCAAACACGGCCAAATCAGTCTCTGTGACGTGGTGAGTAGCTTGGTCTTGCTGTGTCTTCTGGGTAACTTCTGTAGATGGTTTACCTGAGGGAGAAGAGAGGGGCGCTTCAGGAAATGTGCTACAGGGGCTGTGTAATGCTGGGGCGGGGGAGGCGGCAGGGGGAAAGGCGGCCATTACGAGCGACAGGCCGGTCAGGGGGGAGAAGTGTCCCAAGAATGTGGTTTTGCTCCTTGGAAGCCATCTTGTTGAGGAAACGCTGCAATAGGTTTGCTTTGTGAGCGGAGGCCTAAGTCGGAAACGACACGGAGGGACATGGCAGCATCCTATTGTGGGTGCGCAGTGAGCCCCCCCCCCCCCCCCCGATATTGCCCGTGCTTCCCAGTCAAGGCGAGCCAAATCTAAGCGTCAGGAAAAAGCGCTCCACTTGACTGTCTCTGGATCATGGGTTTTCTAGTCCCCGTTGACGCAAACATGTCTGTACGGACAAGCCGAGAATTCAAAGGCCTCCCTTTCTCTTCTGCCGGCAGTTTTCCTCCTCGGAGCGTCAAGGCCTCTCTTCTGTAAACATCCCTTGGTTTCCTCTCTTTTTCCGGTCAACATTTCCGTGTGTTCCCAAACCATTTCCAGTCTTCCTTCCTTCCTTCCCCCTCCCAAGGCATGAGTAGCCACGCTGGCCGGCCTCACACCCCTTTCTTCCTCCATGCTCCTTGCTGCCGCTTCCTGCCGAAGGAGGAGCGTCCGTTTCACGAGTCTGCCTCGCCCCCAGCGAGGTCTGCTGCTTCCTGGCGATGGAGGAGGGTCTGTTTCACCTGTCTGCCGGCTGGGACCGGCTGGGACCGGCTGGGGCTGGCTGGGGCCGGCTGGGGCTGGCTGGGGCTGCCGATGGAGGAGGGTCTGTTTCACTTGTCTGCCATGCCCCCAGCGAGGTCTGCCGCTTCCTGGCGATGGAGGAGGGTCTGTTTCACTTGTCTGCCAGCTGGGACCGGCTGGGACCGGCTGGGGCTGGCTGGGGCTGCCGATGGAGGAGGGTCTGTTTCACTTGTCTGCCATGCCCCCGGTGAGGTCTGCCGCTTCCTGCCGAAGGAGGAGGGTCTGTTTAACAAGAGTTCCTTCTCCCACCCTGACATCATTCCACAGATATAAACAGGCAGAACGAAAGCACACAGACCTTGAAGCTGCAAGGCCATTCAATGCTGATCAATGTGGCCATCCCTCTCAGCCACTTAATTCTAAGCTCCGCCAACTATTGAACTGAACCAAACTTGGCATACAGGCCAACAGAAAATCCTAGAGGGGATTGGAGGATTTATAACTGATGATGGGATTTGCAATACCTCCAATCACTTCAGCTCTGGGAGAGGCCTCCTTCCTGGGTCCTAGATGAGTGCAGGCACAGCCCTCGGGAGAAGCGCAGCATCCATTGCCTGGTGCAGCCAGGGCATCAGAGCCACCAGGCTGCTCCTCCAGGCAAGCAGCACCCGGGTTGGAAAGAGCGCTGGGGGGGGGGGAGGCTGGTGCATGCTGCACACTCTCTCTCCACGCCCCTGGGCCAGTCCAAGGAAGGGGCACACATCCGAGGACAATGCAGGGAGAGCGCACTCTCTCCCTGCTTTGGCCCTCTTCCTTCCTTTTCCAACTCTCCCCCGCGTTTAGCCAGGGCACGGGGAAAGGGAGCCCTCTTTCCCCACGCCCTGGCTAAACGCCGGGGGGAGTTAGAACACGAAGGAAGAGGGCCAATGTGCTCTCCCGGCATTGGCCCTCTTCCTCTTTGGCCCATCCACGCAGCACACCCTCTGTTGCCTCTGGAACTCAGCGGAGGGAGGGAGGGAGGGAGGGAGGAGTGCAGCAGAGGAAAGGAGGGAGTGGGCGTGGATGGCGTGCTGCGCGGCTGGCGCTCCATCCAGCGATCAACCTGCCTAGGCCCGAAGATCACCTGGATGAGGCCTGAAGATCACCCTGGTGATCGCGATCACCGTTCTGAGCACCCCTGCTGTAGTCTATAAAGCACAGGCTGATTATATTATGAACTAGCTTTGGGACCCGGCGGTGCCCGGGTTATTTGAAATGGGCTGAGGCCTAGGAAGCCTTAATGTCCATTCAGGCTGAGGCCTAGGAAGCCTTACTGTCAATGCAGGCTGAGACCTAGGAAGCCTTACTGTCAATGCAGGCTGAGGCCTAGGAAGCCTTAATGTCCATTCAGGCTGAAGCCTAGGAAACCTTACTGTCAGTTGAGGCTGAGGCCTAGGAAGCCTTAATGTCAATGCAGGCTGAGGCCTAGGAAGCCTTAATGTCAATGCAGGCTGAAGCCTAGGAAGCCTTACTGTCAATGCAGGCTGAGGCCTAAGAAGCCTTACTGTCAATGCAGGATGAGGCCTAGGAAGCCTTACTGTCAATGCAGGCTGAGGCCTAAGAAGCCTTACTGTCAATGCAGGCTGAGACCTAGGAAGCCTTACTGTCAGTTGAGGCTGAGGCCTAGGAAGCCTTAATGTCCATTCAGGCTGAAGCCTAGGAAGCCTTACTGTCAATGCAGGCCGAGGCCTAAGAAGCCTTACTGTCAATGCAGGCTGAGGCCTCGGAAGCCTTACTGTCAGTTGAGGCTGAGGCCTAGGAAGCCTTACTGTCAATGCAGGCTGAGGCCTAAGAAGCCTTACTGTCAATGCAGGCTGAGGCCTAGGAAGCCTTACTGTCAGTTGAGGCTGAGGCTGAGGCCTGAGGGAAGCCTTACTGTCAATGCAGGCTGAGGCCTGTTGGGTCAAAAGTGGGGTGTTTTCACCTTTGGCTGGAAGGATGTATGTCTATTTTTGGGCCTAGCTTGTAATGCTAGTAGTGCCTGTAGTGAAATCCAGTAATAAAGAATAAGGGGAGTGCATCAAGTTCATATACAAACAATCAGGACACAGGGTCCTTTTGAATAGACAATTAGTAAATCTGCTATAAATCTTTTCCCAAATGGGATTACCGCAAGTAGGCAATGAAAGTCCAAATTATTCAATATAGTCCAAAACTCTGTATTCAATATGAATCCCAAATTATAAAGTTCAATATTCATTCAATGGGTATACAGTACAAATGTTCCAAATGAAATGAGGATCGAAAACAATCTTCAGGATATGGTGTGACCACAGTCCAAAATCAAATTCTTCCGTATAATCCGGTATGGCAGGAGGTGGCAACACTCTTTTACATCCCTGGGGTATACTCAGCCGACGAGCAATAGTTAAACAAGAATTCCATGACTCGTTTCGACCGTGTTCCAGTCTTTTTCAAGGCCCGGTATAATCCCCTTCATAAGTCCCCAAACGGTATAAATCATTCTGTAATATAATAACAATATATCAGCTAATATACACAGGACAATCGGTTCCTTAGGCAACTCTATTACATAGAAATCACAGGTGCAAAGTGTTGATACAATATAGCGAGCAATGTAAAGTACATTATTAACAAATCATACATATTACATGGCAACGGAAGTCAGTCATACCTTCCATGCATAGGTAGATCCTGAATCGTGGAGACGTGGCATAAAGCAACAAGTTAAACCATAATGCTCAATTTTATGCAGTGGGAGAGGACCACAAGTGCTCCTCATTCCCTAATTATGACATGTGAATCCCCAGGATTAGTGTAGTAATTCTGAAATACTTAGCCTTTGGTTGAGGCCCGAAGGCACCTCTGTTCGTAAGGAGAGAATGCAATGATTTTCTGCCCTATGCAGATGGGTCTCCACATTACCATGTACATTTTTAAGGCCAAAAAATTTCAAATCATTGGGGCCATGTCCCATGGTTTTGAAATGGGAATAGAGAGGGGAATCATCTGCTAGATTCCTAATTTTAGACCTGTGTTCACCCACTCCCAAACCCATCATCCTGTTGGTCATGCCCACATAAACACGCCCACATGGGAACACCAATCCATAAATACATCTTTCACTTTTGCAGGTGACGAACTCACGGAACTTTATAGAGCGTGCCAACCCCTGAATATAATTTTCTTTTTCTGGATATACAAAAGGGCATTGTTGACACTTCCCGCATTTATGAGTTTTGGGGGTTTCCTGGGTCGGGTGTGCCGTGGGCCTGAATGGACTAGAACATCCTTGATGTTTTGACTTCTTTTGTTGGCAAGGAAAAAAACAAAACAAGAGCTAGTTGTCAATCTGTCGTCCTATAATTTTTCAGAGGCTGAATTAAATGTTCTCAATCGAGGCTTATCATTTGTTTTCACACCCAAGTGCAAGGCCACGGACGTCCGCAAGGACCTAGCGGCCTTGTTCAGGAACATTAGATTAAGAAATTTCTTTTCTTCCTCGGTCTCTGATCCAAACCCTCCCCTACTGCTTCAACTTTGAGACCCCGTAGCACTTTCACTCCCCATGCAAGTACCAACAGTATTCGTATGTTCGAAGATATTGTAACAAATGAAGTTAACCGTATACTCCACTGTGATGAAAATAAAATGGATGGGCATCCCAACCTTTCACGGCGTGAGATTGAGTTGTTGTACCACCTGGGAAACAATCCGGATTTGGTTATCAAGCCGGCGGATAAGGGAGGGGGGCTCGTGGTGATGAATAAGGCGAATTATCACTCCGAAGCGATGCGACAGTTATCAAATCGCAAATATTACAAGCCTTTACTGAGTGACCCCACTACCAGATACCAAAAGATCATCACCAGGATTGTCCAACAGGCAGAACTGGAGGGCATGATCCCAAATACGTTAGCCCAGTATCTGATTACCCCCCACCCCCGTATCCCTTTATATTATCATTTACCTAAGATTCATAAGGGCACGAAGCCGGTTCCTGGACGTCCTATCATTTCTTCCTCAGGCGGTCTCCTCCAAGCTCCTGCTATATTCCTGGATTCTATCCTCCAGCCAGCTGCACAAGCCAAACCGGCGTATATCAAAGACACTACTGACTTCATAAAACGCTTAGAACATCAACTCGTGGAGGAGGAGGACATCCTGATTGTGGCTGATGTCAACGCTTTGTACACCAATCTGCCCCTTGAGGAAGCAAGGACAGTCTTACAAGACACCTTCGATTCTCTACAACGCACCACACCACACTTACCACCTACGGGTTTCCTGATGGACCTCACCGATTTTATATTCGACTATAATTACTTCAAATATAATGATGATTTCTACTTGCAGACCTGGGGCATGGCCATGGGGAGCCCCCTCGGGCCCACAGTAGCCAACCTCTATACGAGTTCCCTGGAACAACGTTTCATATATGGCCCACAGACCAGCCACCTGTTCAAAATTAAATCATACTGCAGATTTATAGATGATGTGCAGATGGTGGTTACCGGAGATACTAATATAGACAAGTTGCATGAATGGATGAATCGATGGCATGAATCCATCAAATTCACTTTTGAATACAGCAAGGAGTCCGTAAACTTTTTGGATGTGACATTATATAAACATATGAACAAGTTACAGGTTCGGTGCTTCCACAAACCGACGGACAAGAACACCTTGCTACATTATAGCAGTTACCACAGCCACCCATTAAAGCGGAACCTCCCGTTTTCCCAGTTTCTAAGGTTGAAAAGGAATTCCACCACAAATACCTCTTATCATAGGAAGCGGATCTACTTTACTCCAAATTACGCAACAGAGAGTATCCCGATCTGGTAATCGACACTGCCTACAGGAGAGCTGAACAGATACCCAGAGACTCCTTGATGCAAAAAAGGATTAAACCACCTATGAGTTGTTTGATATGGCCATTGGTACTCACCCCCAAAACTGGTGCCTTTAAGAAGATCATAAACAGGTATTGGCCCATTGTCCAGGATATTCCGGGTCTGTCCCAACCACCGTTGATAGCCAACAAAAGAAGTCAAAACATCAAGGATGTTCTAGTCCATTCAGGCCCACGGCACACCCGACCCAGGAGTAGTCTAACCCCCAAAACTCACAAATGCGGGAGGTGTCAACAATGCCCTTTTGTATATCCAGAAAAAGAAATTTATATTCAGGGGTTGGCACGCTCTATAAAGTTCCGTGAGTTCTTCACCTGCAAAAGTGAAAGATGTATTTATGGATTGGTGTGCCCATGTGGGCGTGTTTATGTGGGCATGACCAACAGGATGATGGGTTTGAGAGTGGGTGAACACAGGTCTAAAATTAGGAATCTAGCAGATGATTCCCCTCTCTATTCCCATTTCAAAATCATGGGACATGGCCCCAATGATTTGAAATTTTTGGCCTTAAAAATGTACATGTACCTCCACATGGCAATGTGGAGACCCATCTGCATAGGGCAGAAAATCATTGCATTCTCTCCTTACGAACAGAGGTGCCTTCGGCCTCAACCAAAGGCTAAGTATTTCAGAATTACTACACTAATCCTGGGGATTCACATGTCATGATTAGGGAATGAGGAGCACTTGTGGTCCTCTCCCACTGCATAAAATTGAGCATTATGGTTTAACTTGTTGCTTTATGCCACGTCTCCACGATTCAGGATCTACCTATGCATGGAAGGTATGACTGACTTCCGTTGCCATGTAATATGTATGATTTGTTAATAATGTACTTTACATTGCTCGCTATATTGTATCAACACTTTACACCTGTGATTTCTATGTAATAGAGTTGCCTAAGGAACCGATTGTCCTGTGTATATTAGCTGATATATTGTTATTATATTACAGAATGATTTATACCGTTTGGGGACTTATGAAGGGGATTATACCGGGCCTTGAAAAAGACTGGAACACGGTCGAAACGAGTCATGGAATTCTTGTTTAACTATTGCTCGTCGGCTGAGTATACCCCAGGGATGTAAAAGAGTGTTGCCACCTCCTGCCATACCGGATTATACGGAAGAATTTGATTTTGGACTGTGGTAACACCATATCCTGAAGATTGTTTTCGATCCTCATTTCATTTGGAACATTTGCACTGTATACCCATTGAATGAATATTGAACTTTATAATTTGGGATTCATATTGAATACAGAGTTTTGGACTATATTGAATAATTTGGACTTTCATTGCCTACTTGCGGTAATCCCATTTGGGAAAAGATTTATAGCAGATTTACGAATTGTCTATTCGAAAGGACCCCGTGTCCTGATTGTTTGTATATGAACTTGATGCACTCCACCTTATTCTTTATTACTGATTCCACAGTTGACAGGTTTTTTCCATTGACAGTTTTTTTTTTTTTTTTTCAGTTGGCAATGGGATGTTCATTTTCTGAGAGGATTTCACTACAGGCACTACTAGCATTACAAGCTAGGCCCAAAAATAGACATACATCCTTCCAGCCAAAGGTGAAAACACCACTTTTCCCAACAGGCCTCAGCCTGAATTGACAGTAAGGCTTCCTAGGCCTCAGCCTCAACTGACAGTAAGGCTTCCTAGGCGTCAGCCTGCATTGACAGTAAGGCTTCTTAGGCCTCAGCCTGCATTGACAGTAAGGCTTCCTAGGCTTCAGCCTGCATTGACAGTAAGGCTTCCTAGGCCTCAGCCTCAACTGACAGTAAGGCTTCCTAGGTCTCAGCCTGCATTGACAGTAAGGCTTCTTAGGCCTCAGCCTGCATTGACAGTAAGGCTTCCTAGGCCTCAGCCTGAATGGACAACAATGCCCTTTTGTATATCCAGAAAAAGAAATTGTTTGTATATGGCTGGCCAATCAGACCGTTATGCAAATGATCCTGCATTGGGAGCCAATCGAAACGCTGGCACATATTCCTCTGCAAATACTGACTTTTATTATATCTATAGATTTTGGTATGGTCCATTATCCAGCATTAGTTTGCCATATTTTCCCTAATATCCCTAGTATGGACATCTGGCATTTTTGCTCTGTGAGACAAGTGCTATACTCTGAATTACTACCTGCAATAAAGCTATTAAATAATGTGAAGTGTTGCAATTCCTATTACACACACACACACACACACACACACACCTACTTATAGTTGAATAGATTCTTTAAAGATATTCTTTCTACAAGCGCGTTGATGATTCGGAGGTTGAATGTGTCCTTCGAGCCTGTGCAATGGATTTTTCTGGTGGAGGGCAAGCCATAATTACCTTGTTGTGAGGATATAATGGAGGGATATTATCCTTAAGGCCAGTGTTTCTCAACCTGGGGGTCGGGACCCCCAGGGGGGTCGCGAGAGGGTTTCAGGGGGGTCGCCAAAGACCATCAGAAAACATGTATTTCTGCTGGTCTTAGGAAGTCCTTTGGCAGAGAAGGTTGAAGAGCTCTCTGCCTCTCTTTCTTTATGGAAACAGACTGCGAATTCTCCCACCTAAAGCTCTCCTCTGCTGTGATTGGCAGGCCTCCCAAATGTGAACACTGGTGGAGTTTCAGGAAAATAGATCTTGACATTTGGGAGTTGTAGTTGCTGGGATTTATAGTTCACCTAAATCAAAGAGCATTCTGAACTCACCAACAATGGAATTGAACCAAATTTGGAACACAAAACTCCCAGGACCAACAGCAAATACTGGAAGGGTTTGGTGGGTGTTGACCTTGAGTTTGGGAGTTGTAGTTCACCTACATCCAGAGAGCACTATAGACTCAACAAGGATGGATCTGGACCACACTTGACACTCATCCTCGATATACCCAAATGTGAACACTGGTGGAGTTTCAGGAAAATAGATCTTGACATTTGGGAGTTGTAGTTGCTGGGATTTATAGTTCACCTAAATCAAAGAGCATTCTGAACTCACCAACAATGGAATTGAACCAAATTTGGTACACAAAACTCCCATGACCAACAGCAAATACTGGAAGGGTTTGGTGGGTCTTGACCTTGAGTTTGGGAGTTGTAGTTCACCTACATCCAGAGAGCACTATAGACTCAACAAGGATGGATCATTACCCCCCCCCTCCCCCAATTAAGCAGCTGAGGGGGGAAAGGAAGGGGCCTGAGGCCGTGAGGTCGAATGCTGGGAGTTGCAGTCCAAAAAACCTGAGGGAGGGAGGGTTTAAGTTGACCCAGGCCTCGTCCCCCCCAATTAAGCAGCTGAGGGGGGAAAGGAAGGGGCCTGAGGCCATGAGGTCGAATGCTGGGAGTTGCAGTCCAAAACACCTGAGGGAGGGAGTGTCAGGCCCAGCCAGAGCAGTTCAATAAACAGCTTGGCTTTGGGCTGACATAGCAACAAGGAGCCAGCAGAGGGGGAAGGGCCTAAGTCTGAGAGGAGGGAGGGAGTTTACCAGAAGGGTTTTTCACTGAGCGTTTTGGCGGGAAAGCCCAGATTCCTCTTTGCTCTGCCTGGAGTAAGGCTGAATAAAGCTCAATTCCTCTTGTTAACCACTTGAGTGAGTGTGCCATTATTTACAGGCCTACCAGGCCTGACATAAAGAGGAATCTCACAACAATGGGTTTATCCCAGTCTCAGTGCTGGTGAGAACCCAACCCGACTATGGAGAAGGTCTGTGCTTCCAAGGCGGAGAGGCACGACCTCCCTCTCAGAGGAGAGGGGTTTTGGCCGCGAAGAAGCAAGCGGCAACAGAGGCCTGCGAAGCCAGAGGCCTCCACCCGGGAGAATAGAGACAGTGTTCCCCACGGCCTCAGGATGGAAACCGTGGGTGCCTGGGTGGAAACTGAGGAAGATCGGAGCCTGAGCCATGCAGATTGGCAGACCCACAGTAAGGTGGATGTAGCCGAGGCTAAGCGGCAAGCTTTTGAAAACCTCCAGAGGCGGTTCCCGGATTTGGTGCGGCGGATGCAGGCGGAAGAATGGGACACTGACTCGATCCCTGAGGAGGAGGGCTGCGAGGATGAGCCTGCCACCACAGGCTACGTGCTGGGAATTCCCTATGTGGTCGAAAGGGGCCCCTCCTCAGGGCCCCGGGTGTGCCATGCTGTGCGAATTCCTGGGCGATGACGATGGCACGGAAGAGCCCTTCATTCCCCCTGTCCCCTGTGAGGAATCCGCAGCTTGGTTGGAGCCAGCAGCCCTGAGGAGGAGTGAAAGT
The DNA here is from genome assembly GCA_030556195.1 of Anolis apletophallus. Taxonomy (NCBI): domain Eukaryota; kingdom Metazoa; phylum Chordata; class Lepidosauria; order Squamata; family Anolidae; genus Anolis; species Anolis apletophallus. Next base: position 21,445 of record JARBWK010000609.1, read on the forward strand.
TCCGGCCCTTCCCCGGAGCCTTCACGTAAGCTCAAGCGCCGGCGGGGCAGGAAGGGAAGGAAAAGGCGAGTGCAGCCTTCAGAGGCGCTGAAGGGCAGTTTGCCTGACCCCATCCTGTGTGGTGACCTGAGCGAGGAGGTGGATGAAGGAGATCTGTGGTACCCCTCGAGTGACGACGAGGAAGAGGATGAGGGCCCCGTGCGAGGAGACCCCTCCCAGCCACCTACGGCTGCGATGTGTAAGTTGGGGATGGCATCCATGGGCAGTGATGTTCGCGGGCCACCTGGAGCATGGCCCCGGGTGTGAGAGAGGACACACGGCTCCCGAGGGGGAGGAGAGGCTGTGGAGATGGTCCAGGAGTACCCTCGGGAAAGGCTCGAGGCAAATTCCGAGAGGAGGGTGGCTTTACTCGATCACATGCTTGAAAGGGCCGCGCAAGTGGTTTGGGAAGAAGCCCCTGAAAGAGTCCAGCCGAGGAAAGGTGCCGGCGGAGGAGGAGGAAGAGAAAACCCGCTTTAAACCTGAGAGGCTGGGAGAGACCGAGCAGATCCTCTCAACGAGAGTGTAAGTGTGCCCGTCCCATTAGCAGAGGGAGAAGCTGAGCCAGGAGACTGCCAGCCAGCAGAGGCGGCTATTGCAGAGCCGGAGCTTGGGGAAGAGGCAGAAACGGGCCCTGGAACGGCGGGGACAGAGATTGGAGCAGAGAGTGAAAGCGCCTCCAACCATGGTGAGTCAAGGCCAGATCCCGTGGTGGAAAAGTTGGAGGGCAAGGAGCTGCTTTTCAATTGCGCCAATGCAACTACCCCTAGCTGGGAGCCAGCTGGAGAAAGCTGCCTGCTTCCTGAGATTGCGGTCACCTGGCAACCGGCTCGGCCAGTGGAAGAAGGAAAGGGTTTTGTGCAACCCCCGGCGGAGGAATCCACTGTCCTGCCTGTAGCAAGCGGGAGGGGAAACTTCAGACTTCCCGAGGAGCTGCGAACTGAAGCCTCAGTCGCTCCATGCGAAACTGCTGGGTGAAACAAAACATCCAGGCGAAGAGGAGGGTGCGCAAATTCCCCCTCAGTGCAAAATAGCCTAGAAGAAAGTTCGGCTGGGCTGCCCCAAATGGGAACTCTGATCGTGTGGGGAGCAATCCTTGTAGATTGGATGTCTGGCAAGGTGGGAAGAGAATCTGTGTCTGCAGACGCAACGCCTCAGCCAGAAGCAGTAGCTGAAACAGAGGAGGCAGGCCCGAGGGCGACCTGCAGTGCGCAGAGAGCCCGGGGAGCTGCACGTTAAGGCGGAGGCTGCAGACGGTTCCTGGGAAGAAGATGCCCCATGGAGTGCCATGATGGTTTGGACAATAGTTCTTTTCAAGTGGAACCAGCACAGGGCGGGGGCTGTGAAAGTGCGGCCCCAGCTAAGTGCAGTTGCTCAGGAGGAGAACGAGGCGGAGGACACGGGGCCCAGCAGAAAACCACCCAGGCAGATGATGACGATGGCAGAGGCTGAGAGAGACGCGCCGCCAAGGATGGAGGTCGCGCAGGACGAAATCCTCTTGGAGCCCAATTGGGGTGACCGGGAGAATCTTCGGGGGAAGGCAGCCAAGCCCTTTTCGGAAGGGAATTCGGGTGAGCTGTGGGCTGCGAAACCTATGCAGTCGAGGACCGCAACGGCGGTTGCAGCTTGGTGGCTTGGAGCTCTACGGGGATGGGAGAGCATGTGGGCTGGGAGTATCTTTCGGGTTCCGGAAGGAAAGAACTGGAGGAAGGTACCCCATGGCAGGTTGCTGAGAGTTCCCAGGACTGGACAGTAGTGTTCAACCTCCAGGCCGCGATTCCCAGAGCTGAGCCACAGGAGACTATGGTAGCCGAAGTGTTCAAAATTGCCTACATGAACATTATCGCTGGAACATTCATACCTATCCCAGCTGGGAATTGTAGTTTTGAATGGTTGGGAGAGGGTTGCCTGGGGTCTGCGCTCCGTTTGGGGCAAGGAAGTGGATAAGCAGACTGCTCTTTGAGAGAGCCTCTCGAGGGGTTGGTATAACTTGAGGAAGGAGTGTGTTATGTTGGGACGGATATCTGGATATACTGAACTTAGGAGTGAAATGTATGGCACTAGATTTTTGAGAATGCCCATTATATAGTTTCATCTACGTAAAGTAAAGATTTAGGTTCTGATATTCTGTAAATGAATATCAGGATTGATTATTTCCTTGTGGTAGAAATGCTTTCTTTTTAAGTTATACGATGCTCATTGCTAGAAATGTTAATATTGCTGACGGTAGTTCAAGGTGGTGTTATGATAAGTTGTTAATGCTTTGCTTCTGATGTTATGGATGCAGCAAGTTATGACCTGCTTAGTCAGATACTTTTTATGGCGTGATATATCGTTATAAATGTTTAGTGCATATGTATCGCTTATTTTCTGATGGGATTTGCAAATGTATTAAAATTACCAATCTGTGGGGAGGTTGTGTTTACGTTGTTAAGAGGCTAAGAGTTACGAAGTATAGAATTTAGTGTAGGATGTTTCCTAGAATTGCCATTTTATAATTTAAAAGTATAAAATGACATTGCATTACCTATTTGTATAGGTTGCCTGTAGGATTGTGGGGTTTTCTCTCTCTCTCCTCTCCCATTCATTCTTCTCTCCTGTGGGGCAGGTGTTCCGGGGCGTAATGTCAGGCCTCAGCCAGAGCAGTCAACTAAACAGCGTGGCTTTGGGCTGACATAGCAACAAGGAGCCAGCAGAGGGGGAAGGGCCTAAGTCTGAGAGGAGGGAGGGAGTTTACCAGAAGGGTTTTTCACTGAGCGTTTTGGCGGGAAAGCCCAGATTCCTCTTTGCTCTGCCTGGAGTAAGGCTGAATAAAGCTCAATTCCTCTTGTTAACCACTTGAGTGAGTGTGCCATTATTTACAGGCCTACCAGGCCTGACAGGGAGGGCCTAAGTTGGCCAGGCCTCCTCCCCCCCCCCCAATTAAGCAGCTGAGGGGGGAAAGAAAGGGGCCTGAGGTCGTGAGGTCGAATGCTGAGAGTTGCAGTCCAAAACACCTGAGGGAGGGCCTGAGTTGGCCCATGCCGTTTCCCCCCTGCCCCGATTAAGCAGCTGAGGGGAAAGGAAGGGGCCTGAGGCCGTGAGGTCGGATGCTGGGAGTTGCAGTCCAAAACACCTGAGGGAGGGAGGGCCTAAGTTGGCCCAGGCCTCGTTCACCCCCAATTAAGCAGCTGAGGGGGGAAAGGAAGGGGCCTGAGGCCTTGAGGTCGAATGCTGGGAGTTGCAGTCCAAAACACCCGAGGGAGGGAGGGCCTAAGTTGGCCCAGGCCTCGTTCCCCCCCCCCAATTAAGCAGCTGAGGGGGGAAAGGAAGGGTCCTGAGGCCGTGAGGTCAGATGCTGGGAGTTGCAGTCCAAAACACCTGAGGGAGGGAGGGCCTAAGTTGGCCCAGGCCTCGTTTCCCCCCTGCCCCAATTGAGCAGCTGAGGGGGGAAAGGAAGGGGCCTGAGGCCATGAGGTCGAATGCTGGGAGTTGCAGTCCAAAACACCTGAGGGAGGGAGGGCCTAAGTTGGCCCAGGCCTCGTGAGGGTGCTGGGAGTTGCAGTCCAAAACACCCGAGGGGCCTCGTTCCACCCCAAGTAAGCAGCTGAGGGCGGCGAGGAAGGGGCCTGAGGCCGTGAGGTCGAATGCTGGGAGTTGCAGTCCAAAACACCCGAGGGAGGGAGGGGGGCCTAAGTTGGCCCAGGCCTCGTTCCCCCTGCCCCAATTGCAGCTGTCCAAAACACCCGAGGGGAGGGAATAAGTTGGGGGGGAAAGGAAGGGGCCTGAGGCCGTGAGGTCGAATGCTGGGAGTTGCAGTCCAAAACACCTGAGGGAGGGAGGGCCTAAGTTGGCCCAGGCCTCGTCACCCCCCCCCCCCAATTAAGCAGCTGAGGGGGGAAAGGAAGGGGCCTGAGGCCGTGAGGTCGAATGCTGGGAGTTGCAGTCCAAAACACCCGAGGGAGGGAGGGCCTAAGTTGGCCCAGGCCTCGTTCCCCCCCAATTAAGCAGCTGAGGGGGGAAAGGAAGGGGCCTGAGGCCATGAGGTCGAATGCTGGGAGTTGCAGTCCAAAACACCTGAGGGAGGGAGGGAGGGCCTAAATTGGCCCAGGCCTCGTTTCCCCCCTGCCCCAATTGAGCAGCTGAGGGGGGAAAGGAAGGGGCCTGAGGCCATGAGGTCGAATGCTGGGAGTTGCAGTCCAAAACACCTGAGGGAGGGAGGGCCTAAGTTGGCCCAGGCCTCGTTCCCCCCCCAATTAAGCAGCTGAGGGGGGAAAGGAAGGGGCCTGAGGCCGTGAGGTCGAATGCTGGGAGTTGCAGTCCAAAACACCTGAGGGAGGGAGGGCCTAAGTTGGCCCAGGCCTCGTTTCCCCCCCTGCCCCAATTGAGCAGCTGAGGGGGGAAAGGAAGGGGCCTGAGGCCTGAGGCCATGAGGGCGAATGCTGGGAGTTGCAGTCCAAAACACCTGAGGGAGGGAGGGGGGCCTAAATTTGCCCAGGCCTCGTCACCCCCTGCCCCAATTAAGCAGCTGAGGGAGGAAAGGAAGGGGCCTGAGGCCGTGAGGTCGAATGCTGGGAGTTGCAGTCCAAAACACCTGAGGGAGGGAGGGCCTAAGTTGGCCCAGGCCTCGTCACCCCCCCGCCCCCAATTAAGCAGCTGAGGGGGGAAAGGAAGGGGCCTGAGGCCGTGAGGTCGAATGCTGGGAGTTGCAGTCCAAAACACCTGGGGGAGGGAGGGCCTAAGTTGGCCCAGGCCTCGTTTTCCCCCTGCCCCAATTAAGCAGCTGAGGGGGAAAGGAAGGGGCCTGAGGCCGTGAGGTCGAATGCTGGGAGTTGCAGTCCAAAACACCTGAGGAGGGGAGGGAGTTGGCCCAGGCCTTTCCCCCAATTAAGCAGCTGAGGGGGAAAGGAAGGGGCCTGAGGCCGCGAGGCCGAATGCTGGGAGTTGCAGTCCAACCCACCCGAGGGAGGGAGGGCCAAAGTTGGCCCAGGCCTCGTGCCCCCCCAATTCAGCAGCTGAGGGGGAAAGGAAGGGGCCTGAGGCCGTGAGGTCGAATGCTGGGAGTTGCAGTCCAAAACACCTGAGGAGGGAGGGAGGGCCTAAGTTGGCCCAGGCCTCACACCCCCCCCCAATTAAGCAGCTGAGGGGAAAGGAAGGGGCCGGCGGCCGTGAGGTCGAATGCTGGGAGTTGGAGTCCAAAACACCTGAGGGAGGGAGGGCCTAAGTTGGCCCAGGCCTCGTTTCCCTCCATTAAGCAGCTGAGGGGGGAAAGGAAGGGGCCTGAGGCCGTGAGGTCGAATGCTGGGAGTTGCAGTCCAAAACACCTGAGGGAGGGAGGGCCTAAGTTGGCCCAGGCCTCATGCCCCCCCCCCCCCCCAATTGAGCAGCTGAGGGGGGAAAGGAAGGGGCCTGAGGCCGTGAGGTCGAATGCTGGGAGTTGCAGTCCAAAACACCTGAGGGAGGGAGGTGTAAATTAATTACACCCCAGAGTCATGAATCAAGACTGAAGATTCGTAACACAGGATTGCATGCTGTCTTCTTTTTTTTTCTTCTTTTGGGGGGGGGGGGGTGGTTTGCACTGAAGGCCTCCCTACTAGGTTGTGTATTCTGGCCCGAGTCCACACGGCCAGGTATCCCAGTTCAAAGCAGGTGATGTGTGGGAGGGGAGACCCACCTTGTCCATTTTGGAGAGAGGGGCTTTTCCTGGCAGGGAAACTCCACACACGCGCGCACACACACACACACCCCGCCTGCAATAGGAGAGTGTTGGGCGGGGTCCACCCCCCCCCCAAGCCCCGCTCCTCTCAGGCACCTGAAAGGACTTTGCTTCGGAAGCGCGCGCGCGCACACACGCACGCACACCCAGAGGCTTTCCGTCCTGGGGGGGGGGGGGGGCGGCCAGGGGGGAAAGGCAGCCTGCCTGCCTGCCTGCGTGGCGAGGTTTGTGGGGTGCAGGTGGGAGGAAGTGGCGGTTTCACGTGTGGACCAGGGAGTGACCCCGGAGGCCCTTCCACGCAGCCCTCCAGCCCAAAGCAGATCTTGTGGGGTGTCCTGCCTTGGCATTCTGGGCCTGGGGGGCTGGGGGGGGGCGAGGAGGAGGAAGGAGCCCCTGCTGGCCGGGCCAGGACGCCCTCCCCGCCACCCACCGGCGTGACTGACTCTGCTCCGCAATGTCGGTGAACTACACATCCCAGACCCACACGCCAAGGTCAGCAGCGGCTTGAACGTTTTTAAAGA
>JARBWK010000610.1:0-27667 GCA_030556195.1 Anolis apletophallus
CAAAAGAGCAATCTAGCCCCAGGGACGAGGGCATGTGGCAGATGCTCGATTTGTCCGAACATCGCCACTGAAAAAGAAATCTACAGCCCCTCCAAAGAAAAAACCCTTTAAACTACAGGATTTTGGGACCTGCGCTACTCACTCAGCCGTGTACGCTGTCATGTGTGGCTGCCCACTAATTTACGTGGGGCAGGCATCCAGAGAGATCAGAAAGTGCTTTATTGAGCATCGTTCGAAAATATCCACGGGATCGATGGATTCGGCATTTTACGCCCATTGCAAAGAACGGAATCATCCTGCTTCCTCTTTAAGGATCAGAATACTTGAACGAATCCTCCCAAATTTGCAAACTGACACCAGTACTCTATTACGTAGGATCGAATGCAAATGGATCCTCCTGCTGGACTGTGAATGGCCTCGGGGGCTAAATGAGCTCATCAGTCTTAACTCCTTACTGATGTAATCAATCTAATCACTTTAATTGCTCCTAGTATTTGGAGAGCAGTTTCTCCGCTTTACTTACCTTTGGGTCACCCGACCAGGATTTGGAAGGGTTATGCTTCCCTTTCTGCATTAAGCGGTATGTCTGTTTGTGTTTATATATATTATAGTTGTATATTATAAGGGCTTAATTTACTCTTACTACCTTTCAATGTTTATAATTATGATGTTTTATACCTTCATAGATGTAATTGGATGCTGTATAATATAATATAATATATTACACACCTTGAAAAAGCCAGCAATGGTGAAACGAAGTCTGGGCCAGTTATACTGCATCAGCTTTTCGTTGGCGTAAACAACAGCTTCGCCTCTCTCTTTGGGGATACTTATGATCTTTCCCTGTGTGTCCTGATGTGGCATACTCCGACGGAGCCTTATTTTGATTTCAGAGGATACCGCCTGGATTGATTATAACTCCAAATAGTGTGGAGCCCGGTCCACACTATCCTGTGACGCCAGCAATCTTTGTCTACGGACCATTCGGATCTTTACAAATAGGTGCATTTGCACCCCTCGGGAATGCTTCCCAGCGTTGTTTGGCAAACCCCTACAGGCTGTAGGATTCAGATTTTCCCGGAATATTTGGAACTTTACAAATGGGTGCATTGGTGCCTTTTGGAAGCATTTACTACCATGGAACTATAGACTCATCACATGGACGGTTTTGTGCAGACCATTAGATTATAGTATTGACTTTCCATTCCTTCGAACTCCATCGGAAACTCTCCAAAGTAGCATATTTTGACATGGATGCAGGTTGGGATAGACTGCACCTGAACAAGGATGTTCTGAATGGTACTGTGAAATTGATTGAGAATCCCGTGAGTGGAGGGGAGCTTCCTAGTGTTGCAAGTAGTGAGCCACTGGTAGTAAAGGAAGAAAAAGACAAAACCCCTCAGAAAGAGAGTAGTCATCAGACACCTAAGGGAAAGCAATCCACCACACCACACAGGATTGTTGTGAAGGAAGAAGGTAGAACAAGTTTCATCAAAGACACCAAAAACCATTCTTGTTCCAACTTATTCAAGGAAGTACAAAGGACCCCCCACATGTAGTAGACCTGGGAGAAAGTAAAAAAGTAAAGAGTTTGTGTTTTAGGTTGGAGTATTGTTAAAAAGTGTTTTTTTACTGTTTAGGTTGCAGAAGTGAATGAGAAAGTAATTGATTTTGCAGTGACGCAAAATGTTTGTGTGTGAATGAACTGGATGTTTGAAAGTTTGCACTGTCTGTGATAAAAGAAATGCCGAACTTAGATCCAGGGGCGGTCAAACGGATATGCCAAGGAAGTGGCTGCGGGGGGCGCCATCTGAAAAGGGGCGAATTCCACCGCCCCCTGGGCGCTGGCGCCAGAGTCCCTGGCCCTGCCGATGCTCTTCAGAGTCAGTTAGGCAGCGCCGCAGCTGCCTGCTTTTGGGGCCCACCCCCGGCCTTGTGCGCTCTGAGAGGGGAAGCAACACTCCCTGCCTGCCCGAGTGCTTTGGCTTCTGTGCATGCCCAGTAGCTCCTGTGCGTAGAAGCCAAAGCACTCCCTCACTGCTTCCCCTCTCCCTTTGTCTCCGCCCTGCATGCCGAATATGGTGATCTAATTGGGCAGGCAGGCAGGGGGCGGAGACTAAGGGAGAGGGGAGCGGAGACAAAAAAGGGGTATTGCTTCAGGAGAAGAAGGAGGTGGATCTCTAGTGTGTGCTCGCATGGGAGGAGCTGAGGGGGCGGAGCAGAGCAAAGGAGGAGGTGGGCATGCGCACGTTGGAGCGTATGTGAGTATGCGCGCGAAGACGAGCCACGAGGGAAGAAGGAGGCTTGCTTTGGCCAGCAGCCAAAAGCATCTGCAACTGCCTTGAGTTGACCAAATTGCAGCAGAAAGGTCTATTATATACTAGCTTGGGGACCCGGCCCTGCCCGGGTTATTTGAGAAGCTCAGCAGGATGTAGAGTGGGTCATGGGGGCTCTGTGTGCCAAGTTTGGTCTTGATCCATCATTATTGGGAGTTGCAGTGGTATCATGAAATTACTGAAGGTAGTGCAAGTCCCATCATCTCTGCCCCCAAGTGTAGTAGGATGTAGATTGGGTCATGGGGGCTCTGTGTGCTAAGTTTGGTCTGTATTGGTGAATGGATGAGGGGTGCATTGTTTTTCGGAAGTGAGTGAAGGTACTTCAAGTCCCATCATCAGTGGTCCGTCTCACAGTAAACTGCACCAGGCTGTAGAGTGGGTCATGAGGGCTCTGTGTGGCAAGTTTGGTGTTGATCAGTCATTGGAATAGGTTAGTAGCAGGATTGGGAAGTGAGGGAAGGTACTGCAAGTCCCATCATCCATGTTCAGTCCCCCTCCAAACTTCAGTAGGATGTGGAGTGGGTCACTGGGGCTCTGTGTGCCAAGTGTGGTCTTTATCGGTGTTTGTTGGGGGCCGCAGTGGTCTGTGGGAACAGAGGGGTGTGAAAATACTACAAATTCCATCATCCATTGTCAGTCGCCCCCGAACCTCACCAGGACGTGAAGGCAGTCATGGGGTTCTGTGTGCCAAGTTTGGTCTCAATCAGTAATTGGATGAGGATCGCAGCAGACTTGGGAAGTGAGTAGAAGTACTTAAAGTCCCATCATCCATGGTCCACCCTTCTCCAAACTGCACCAGGATGTAGAGTGGGTCATGCGGGCTCTGTGTGGCAAGTTTGGTGTTGATCAATCATAGGATTAGGTTTGTAGCAGTCTTGGAAAGTGAGGGAAGGTACTGCAAGACCCATCATCCATGTTCTGTCCCCCTCCAAACTTCAGCTGAGGACCCAGCGGTGCCCGGTTATTTGAGGAAGGCTTTGTGTGCCAAGGTTGGTCCGTATCAGTTGTTCATTTGGCTCGCAGTGGTTTCGGGAAGTGAGTGAAGGATTATGGACCATGGACCATAATCCATGGTCCATACTCCTCCAAATTGCACCAGGATGTAGGGGGTTCTGTGTGGCAAATGTGGTCTTGAACAGTCATTGAATGAGGGTCGCAGCAGTCTCAGGAAGTGAGTGGAGGTACTTCAAGTCTGGATGAGTGTCGCTGTGGTCTCAGGGAGTGGAGGTACTTCAAGTACCATCATCCATGGTCCATCCTACTCGAAGCTGTACCAGCATGTAGTGTAGGTAATGGGAGCTCTGTGTGCCAAGTTTGGTCTTGATCAGTCATTGGATGAGGGTCGCAGCGGTCTCAGGAAGTGAGTGGAGGTACTTCAAGCCCCATCATCCATGCTCTGCTCTTCTCCAAACTGCACCAGGACATAGTGTGAGTGGAGGTACTTCAAGCCCCATCATCCATGCTCTGCTCTTCTCCAAACTGCACCAGGACATAGAGTGGAGGTACTTCAAGCCCCATCATCCATGCTCTGCTCTTCTCCAAACTGCACCAGGACATAGAGTGGGTTATGGGGGCTCTGTGTGCCAAGTTTGATATTTATCGGTCTTTGTTGTGGGCCATTGTGGTCTCTGGGAAGCAAAGCGCTTTGAAGTACTACAAATCCCATAATCCGTGGTTCATCTTTCTCAAACTGCACCAGGACGTAAAGGGCATCATGGGGGTTATGTGTGCCAAGTTTGGTCCAGGTCCGTCACCCGTGCTGGTCAGAGTAAGTGAGTGAAGGTACTGCAAGTCCTTCAAACTGCACCAGAATGTAGAGTGGGTCTGGGGGGGGGGGGTGTCTGTGTACCAACTGTAATCTTGTTCTGTCATTTTTGTGGGCCTAGTCAGGAAAATAAAGTTAAGTAAGCCTTACTGTGAATTCAAGCTGAGGCCTAGTATCGAAAATCAAGTTGAGGAAGCCTTACTGTCAATACAGGCTGAGGCCTAGTTTGTAAAATCAGCTGAAGGAAGCCTTTTTGTAAAGAACTCTGTCTGGCACCTTTGAGATTTGGGATGTTGGAATGCTGGCCTATCCATGGCCCAGCCTCCCTCAAACTGCACCAAGACGTAAAGTGGGTCTTGGGGGTTCTGTGTGCCAAGTTTGGTTTTGTTGTCTCATTGTTGGGGGCTGCAAAGTGTTTTGGACTTAAACTCCCACCATGCCTGACTGCCTCAGGGCTTTTCCTTACCTCCCTCTGGCACTTTAGAGTCTCTGAATGTTCATGGCTGGCCAATGGGAGTCGTTTATGCAAATAATGCTGCCACATATCCTTCCTGGCCTGTGAAAGTGGCTGCCACATATCCGCCCTTCCGCCCTCCCGCCCTCCGCATACACACATACCCGCATACACACATACAAACATTCCGTTTTATAAAGGTATACAGATACAGATTATATTTTATATTATATGTTTATATTATTTTATATTTTATATTATTTTATATTATTTTATGTTTTATTATATATATATATATTATATTATATATTTTATTTTATATTCTATATTTTATATTATTTTATATATTATTGTATATTTTATATTTTATATTCTATATTCTATATTCTATATTTTACATTATATATTTTATATTATTTTATATTTTATTTTATATTTTATATTATTTGATTTTCCACATTGCCCAGCATTTAATGCCCTTGCAGCTGCCATTGGAGGTGGTAGCTGGCCCTGATTGTTTCTTGTCTGGATTTCCCATTTTTGAGTGTTGTTGTTTTTTTAATGCTGCGATTGAGCACCTTGATTAGCATTAGCCTTCAATTAGGCTCGGAAGGATTTTACCGCAAGAAACCTATATATGTCACCCGCACCTCGTAATTGTGTTGGATTGTTTTTAATGTGTTTTATGCTTTTTATTGTAGGGCTGCATGTCCGTGACATGTTGCCCACATATACACTGTTGTCATCCGCCCCGAGCCTGTAGGGAGGAGCGGAATACAAAATCGAAGAATAAATAAATAAATAAATTAATTTAATAGCCTTGCCACTGCAAAGCCCAGCTGGTTGCTGCCTGGGAAAATGCTATGTTGGGAGGTGGTTAGCTGGCCCTGATTGTTTCTTGTCTGGATTTCCCATTTTTGAGTGTTGTTTTTTTTAATGCTGCGATTGAGCACCTTGATTAGCATTTAATAGCCTTGCCGCTCCAAAGCCTAGCTGGTTGCTGCCTGGGAAAATGCTATGTTGGGAGGTGATTAGCTGGCCCTAATTGTAAAAAAAAATCTTTTATTTACCTCTATGTATTTTTAATCGGAGTGATGAGTATATGTTTGTTTAAACTGTAATTGTTTAATGATGTATGTTTTAGGGTTCTTTACATTGTATGTTTGGGCATCGAATTGCTGCCTTGTTAGCCACTGAGAAGGGTGGGAAAAAATGTTGCAAATAAATAAATAATACCTTATACCTTTTGTTATCAAGTGATTTGGGGGGGGGGGGCAAAATAAGGTTCGCTTACCATTTAAAATTACCTTGGACCGCCCCTGCTTAGATCCATAGGAGAGAGAGAGAGAGTTATGTTTCTATGTGAGACACTGAACCAAGAAAGGCAAAGTGAGGCACATTTAAGATAAGGATTCACAGAAATCAGGGATTTCAGAGGGGTGAATCAGGGCAAAAGAAAAATGTGCATAAGAAATGTTCAAAGTTTTTGAAATAAGAAGCGAAATGTTCATTGATGCGAAAACAATGGTTGTAATAATAAAGATGCCATTCGAAAGTTTTTATGTAATTTATGTGATTTTAAAAGGTGAATGTAATTGAAAATGATGTAATATGTTTAAGTTAGTCTAAGGAACTCTAAGAGACCAGTTCTGTGCACGCTGCGTTCCACCAGAAGCGTCCATTGCACAGGCTCGAAGGACACATCCAACCTCCGAATCATCAATGCGCTTGTAGAAAGCATGGGGCGAGTCCTTCCTGAATCTTCATTCACGAAGAAAAGCCAAGATATTATATCATACTCATATTATACTATATTATATCGCAATATCATTAGCAATTTTGCATGTAAAACAAATATACAATTATAATATCACAATATCATTAGTATGATATTATATATTATATTATATTATATATTATATCATAATTATATTATACTACATTACAATAGAATAGAACTATCATGGCTCGTGATCGCTGACAGGCCTATTCTTGATCTGTCAATTAAGTTATCTAGTGGTTTTTGGTTTGTTTTTTTTAGTGTAACTGAATCAGTGAAATTCATCAATAAACTGTTTGGTATGAAGAAGCACTTTGCCTTGACTGACTTGAATATGTTGCAAATAGGGTTGCCATTTTTTGATATAAGAAATAAGGGACATTTACGGGATTTTTCACAAAAATAAGGGACACTTCATTAAAAACTTGAAACTCAAACATTAGGTAGAAATAGTTTTATTAACAGAATAAGATAATGATTGAAACTCACAAAAGAAACTGACTTACACCCTCTTAACAGTACATGGTATGTTTCTGCATGCTTTGTCATGCAGAAAAAACATTATTAGAACGACCTTATTTTCTCCATCTGTATTTAGTACTTGACTTTGCTGACTTTAAAAGTGCACTGTCTAAACATTAAAATAAAATAAATTTTATAAGACAGTACATCTTCGTGATTATTATGTCAATAGTTAATGGTATAGTATAGTATGGGATACACAGCATTGTATGGTATTGGGATGCACAGCTAGGCCTATTTTAAGAGTAACTCTCAAGCAACCAGAAACTATCTTTATCCAACATGATCCAACATTCCCCTTGGGTAACGGTTAATTAGTCTACTGTACTTTGAAAAAGTCCTGTATCGCCTCTTCCTTCCAACGGGACGCAGGCTGCCCTGCGAGTTGAAATCGGGCAGGCATTGCCGTGGAAACCACAGCGCGCACCTTCCTCTGGTCAACCCCGCCCAGTCCTGTCCTGCTAGTCAAAAATAAGGGACAGGGCCTGAAAATAAGGGACACAAATTTTTGGGCCAAAATAAGGGACGTCCCTTAGAATAAGGGACATATGGCAACCCTAGTTGCAAACCATTTACACCGAGTAAGAAGCAGCTTTCTGAAAAAGCCAGCTTCAGTGCCAATACTGGAATTTTTCTTGGTGGATATGTATTACTAGTTATAATACTATTAGTTTGGTATCCCTGTCTTCTGGAATGGATCCTATGTGACTGTATCACAAAGCATCTTTATAAATGGAGGATTTGGTTGTTTGCTTAGGGTGGAGACTGGAGGCATGTGGGTATGGAAATGTGACTATTGCTTATTCAGAGTTATCAACATCTGTTTCTAAGCACTTATCTTCAGGTACCTTAGGCCAGTGTTTCCCAACCAGTGTGCCATGGCACACTAGTGTGCTGTGAGCGATCATCAGGTGTGCCGTGGGAAATTGGAACCTCCAATACCCTTTCTTCCCCCTCCTGCCAAACACTTTTTCTTCTCCACTCGGACTCCCTTCTTCCCAGCCTTGATCTGCTCGCTTTGCCTCGCTTTGCTCACGCTGCCGCTTCTGTGGGAGGGGGGAGGGAGGAAGACGTGACCCGTGCGGGCGCTACTGCGCAGACTCGTCCCACGTCTTCCTCCCTCCCCTCCACAGTGCTCTCTGGATATAGGTGAACTACAACTCCAAAACTCAAGGTCAATGCCCACCAAACTCTTATAGCATTTTCTCTTGTTTATGGGAGTTCTGTGTGGGAAGTTTGATTCCATTCCATCATTGGTGGAGTTCAGAATGCTCTTTGATTGCAGGTGAACTATAACTCCCAGCTGTTGACCAAGACCTTCGTGTGTGTCTTTCTGCCATTCCTGCCAGGATATCTATGTTGTGTTCATCGAAACAGGCCCAGGTTTCACACTGAGTGAGTGTATAAATACATTTAGAAACATATTCACTATATGTATTACTGTGTTAGAGTGTCATTTTGTGTCATTTTGGTTGGTGGTGTGCCCCAGGATTTGGTAAATGTAAAAAATGTGCCACGGCTCAAAAAAGGTTGAAAAACACTGCCTTAGGCTACAAAAGTTTATGACTCCTACTTCTTTCTTACAGTTGGTTTCCAAGGTGCTGCAAAACCCCTTGGCACTCTGCCTCTGCTGTTGCCTCTTTTCATGCCCTCTTCTCCTGCATCCTTTGCTAGAAACCTACAGTACCTGTGCACTCCACACTGGCATCTTGACTGTGGTCGCAGTGGTGCTCTCCCCATGGGCTTCGGGGACACTCCTTCAGGGATGCCTCTTTCCCTGTGCAGTTCACTCCCTCCAGCCAGATGGGACCAAATCCTTGGCCATGAGTAGCTCCTCTGAATGCTTGGAGGGCATTTCCACAGCCCAATTCTCTGCATACAACCTGAGCATCATATATGTCCCAGGTGGCATCACACACGGTTCCCCACTCTTGGTTGTGTAACAGCTCTATCCGCCCAGAGCAGCGATTTGTGCCATTCACCAGGCGGGCCTCTGATAAGAGAAAATAAAATAACATTGATATGCACCCATATAATTAGATACATCAGTTCAACGAATAAAGACCATCAGTCAGATGCTAGAATATGTGATTCTTCATTGTTGTCTCTACCAATAGGTTTAGCACATCTATAGGGATGTCATGGGCCACAGAAGAAATGGAGAAATACTTCTGGTCTGAGAGTTAATTAATGTGTAGACACTTAATGTGTAGACACACACAGATGCGGAAACTTTCTCCCTTTGGCCAAGGAGCAAACTCACACTTTTGTCTTGTAGTAGAGTTTATACAAAAATAGAGTCCAATTCTTCTCCTCAAGTCACAAGCCTCTCAGAACTCCAACTCCTTCCAACCCCTTTGCAAAACCTCCAACTCCTTCCAACACCTGTGCAAAACCTCCAACTCCTTCCAACACCACCACATGGACTAACCGTTTTTTACTCATTTGTTACCCCAGTAATTACCGCACCCTGACTGCAACTACTCAATGCTTGCCAGGTAGCCTGGCTCCCACTGCCTGCTGCCCTGATCCTTGGGCTACTTGTTACTTAAGAAATGATAAAAACTCTAACACCCCTTTCGGTCTGAGTCCCTCGATAGAGGTGAGAAGGCCGGGGTACAAAAGTTTTAAATAAATAAATAAATAAATAAATTTCCTTTCTTATGTAACAATCCCAACCAAACAATTATGCAATTAAACAGCAAAACATAACATCAGCATACAGATTTACATGCAATCATTTGAACATAAAGATATGGTTACAATTTTCTTCATATTTTTCAAGAACATTACATTATTTATTTATTCGAAAGTCTTGGTACAACAAACCGGTCCCTTTTTGATGGTCCAGCTGCCAAATCACCAAATTTCCCCAATTCCTGTATCGCGAAACAGAATCATGCATGCCCCTATACTTTAATGTTAAAAGCCATCCAATTCAGAGGCTTAAAGTTGGTAGTGCAGTTGCTGATATCTAGATCCCTACCTCACAAAGCTTGGTTTCCAGGTCATTCCTCACAAAGATCACTTCCAAACTATCTTTTGCTTTGCACTCCAAATGTACACAGCCCACCTGCTCCATTTCTTTTTGCTCTTTCAGGTCATACCAAGCCCATATGCTTTATCCCTTATCTTGACATTCTCACCCTTCCAGTCTCACCCTTCCTGTTTCATTGTGGACACTTCACTCCTGTCTCCCTCTCTGTTTCATTATTTCTTAAAAGTTTCTGAGGCGAAATAGAGCCCAGAGGAGTCATGTGTACGAAAAGCCAACGGGTCAGTTTGGAACTTTCTTGTACATTGCCCGAAAATAATCCCCAATAAAAGAAAATTTTAAAAAGGAAAGGTTTATAATTAACAGGACACTCTGTTGCTACAGGAGTAAGGATGCGAGTTTTCCTGGTCACAGGGTAGCCTGAACCATTACCTGAGCAAATCACACCAGCAGCTCCTTCAGATTTACAGGGTTTCAAATCCCATAATTCAAAGTTAAAATAATCCTCTATCCTGTTATACACATCAAGCTTTATCTTGATGGGACTATATTTCCTTCCAAAGTGGGATCCTCTTAGGGTTGATAAGACTTGTCCACAGTTCAGTGTACTACAAACAATTTCAGCACGCTCCAGATCCCAGTCCTCCTCGCAAATGGCTTTCCACTCCTGGCCCAGGAACACTTCCACTGTCCCAGAACAGAGACTCGAACCGTTGACCAATCTAAATTGACCTGCAATAACGAAAAAGAACATTTGTCATTTTCCAGCTTCTCCTTAAGACAAGGCTTTTCACATTGAGGCTGCCCCAAGTGTTTGATTGGTCATTTTAAGAACTAGAGAGGAGCTCTGCATTTAGCTCCAGCACCAGTCGAAACAGAAGAAAACCAGAAATGTCTGGGTGTTCCAGGAACCACCATTTTTCCTCCACATAGCTGATGCTTCCCAAGAGAACACACACACACACACACACACACACACACGCACAGACACAATTTCTATTTCCAGAGCAGTCAAGGTTAGAGCAAGGGAAGGGGCCTGGCTTTCCACTTGAGAACAGAGAGAGATTGGTAGGTTACATACCTGTGACCACCATCTTTCTTCGAGTGGAGCTCTGTGAATTCACACTTATGAAGTTTGCGTGCCAGCGCGGGCTTCCAACAGAAACTTTCCCAGTTTGAAAAGTTTTGGCGATAGCTCCGCCCAGCCAGCCCGGAGGGCATAAAAGCGCCTCCCAGCGCACCCACCGCATTCCTACGCCCCATAAGCAACTAGGAACCGGTGGTTTGAGAAAGTGGGGACGGCCGGGCGGGTTAGTGTGAATTCACAGAGCTCCACTCGAAGAAAGATGGTCACAGGTATGTAACCTACCATTCTTCTTCGAGGGGTCTGTGAATGCACACTTATGAAGACTTACCAAGCTAAGGTTCAGGTGGTGGGAACAAACCAACCAAAATTAGGAACCAAACAGGTTTATTGCAACAAGCACAGTAATAAATAACCTTCATAACGATAATAATAAATAAAGGGTGGAAGACATGCTCCCAACCTGTAAACGTAGTGCAATAAGCACCATTCATGTCAGGCACGCAGGCCTCACAATAATAAAGTGCACATGGAAAAGTGCAAAAAACACATAACAGACCCAAAAGGGTAAAGCGCGCTAGAACCAGGTAACACTGTGACCCAGGGTAACCGGGGCACGGTACAAGCTTAATTACAGAGAAAAGAGAAAAACACCTGGTCGGTCTGGTAAAGATCGATCCAGGTAGGTCTACCGGCGGGAGAGGCTCACCTAAGTAAAGACCCTACATACAGGGGCTCTGGGGAGCGAGTATTGATCGGCCGAAGGCTGCCTCTCTACCAAAAAGAGTATCGACCGGTAGTGTGCAACAAAAGTGGAAGGGTTGGCCCATATGGCCGCCCTACAGATGGAGTCCAAAGGGATTCCCTGAAGGAAAGCAGTTGAGGTGGCGACTGCTCTAGTTGACCGACCCCTTACCGTAGGTGGACGGGGCTGCCGAGCTATCTGATAGCACAGCTCAACTAGGGAAGCTACCCAATTGGACAGTCTCTGAGAGGACACCGGCAAGCCAAGCTTGTTGGTGGCGTATGAGACAAAGAGTCTAGTCGAATGTCTATATTCGGCTGATCTGCACTTGTAGACCCAGAGGGATCTCCTAGCGTCAAGGGCTTGAAGAGATCTCTCCTCTTCCGAAGTCGGAGAGGGGAACAGGTCTGGCAGAACGATGTCCGTGTTGACATGGAAGGGGGACACCACCTTGGGAAGGAAGGTGGTGTCCATTCTTAAGATGGCTCTGTCTGCTAAGAACAGGAGGTATGGTTCATCCACCCGAAGAGCCGCGAGCTCTGATGGTCGACGAGCTGAGGTGATGGCGACCAGGAACGCCACCTTCCAGGAAAGGAGGCGTCGGTCGATGGAGGCCAGTGACTCAAAAGGCGGAGCCGTGAGGCAGGAGAGCACCAGGTCAAGGTTCCATCCAGGCGTCGATGGGTGCACCAGTGGGTGGAAGTTATTGACTCCTCTCAGGAATCTCTTGACCATTGGGCACTGAAATAGCGAAGGACCACCCCTTTGCTGATTGTGCCAAGTAAGAGCTGCTAGGTGGGTCTTCAATGATGACATAGAGAGACCTCTGTCGACCAGCACCGCCAAGAAATCTAAGACCGCAGGTACCGAGAGTGGGAAGGTGTCCTCGGAGCGGGCAGTCTGGAATTCAGCAAAGCGGGCGAGGCACGCCGAGTAGGCCTTTGACGTCGATGGTTTGTGTGCCGCTGCCAAGATTAAGGCTACGGCCGGTGTGACGTCAGGGGCGGGGAGAGTCTCCACGCCGTCAAATGCAGAGATGGGATGTCTGGGTGTAGAAGTAACCCTCCTTCCCGTGTCAGCAGGTCCGGTCGACGGGGCAGGTGTCGAAACTTCCCGACGGCGAGGTGGAGCAAGGTCGGGAACCAGACTTGTCTCGGCCAATAAGGGGCGATGAGGATGCAGTCGGTCCCTGAGAGGTGAATCTTCTCGACGACCGGGAGGAGAAGCGGGAATGGCGGGAAGAGGTAGAGGAACCCGGTTGACCAATCGAGAAGGAGTGCATCCCCAAGGCAACCCAGGGAAGCATCCGGGGCAAGTCTGGCACCGAAGCGAGGCAGCTGGTTGTTTTCCGGCGACGCGAAGAGATCTGCGTCTGGAAAACCCCACTCCTGGAAGACACGATGCAGCTCCTCTGGGTGAAGCATCCACTCGTGGGACGACCAGCGGATCCTGCTGAGTGAGTCCGCCCTTGTGTTTTTGGTCCCGGGGAGATGAATGGCTCTGGGGGTCACTTGGTGTAGCACGCACCATTCCCACATCGTCTGGGCAAGGGACAGGAGTTTCCTGGAACCCGTTCCGCCCTGCTTGTTGACGTAGTACATGACTACTATGTTGTCTGTTTTGACCAGTACCACGTTTCCTGTAACTAGGGGGAGCGAAGGCTCGAAGAGTCTTGAAGATAGCCAGGAGTTCGAGGTAGTTTATGTGATGTAACCTCTCCACTGTCGACCATTGGTCGTTGATCGACAGGTCTCCTGTGTGGCCTCCCCAGGCGAGTAGAGATGCATCCGTCGTTATTGTGATGGATGGGGGTGTTGCGTGGAAGGGGACTCCGACGCAGACGTTGCTCCTGGACGTCCACCACAAGAGAGAGTCCTTGATGTTCACTGGGAGAGAGAGAGTCTCTTTGAGTGATGTTCCACGACCGGACTGAAGTGGTCAAGGAACCAGCGTTGAAGGGGTCTGAAGCGGAGTCTTGCCAACGGCGTGACCACTACCGTCGACGCCATATGCCCCAGGGTGACTCGAATCTGCTTTGCCGTAGTGGATGGTGCCCTGCAACTGATGACCTCCTGTCGAAGTGCCTGAAATCTGACGTCGGGCAGATAGGCGAGCTGATCGACGGAGTCGAACATTGTCTCGATAAACTTGATTGCAGTCGACGGGATGAGCTGTGACTTCTCTTCGTTGAGGCGGAGGCCTAACGAGGAGAGTAGTTGAAGTGTCGTGGAGATTTGCTCCTGTAGGAGCTCTGGAGACCGAGCCGCCAGCAGCCAGTCGTCCAGGTATGGGAAGATTCGGATCTTCTGTCGTCTCAAGTGTGCAGCCACCACCGACATGCACTTGGAGAAAGTCCTTGGGGCGGTTACTAGGCCGAAGGGAAGAACGTTGAACTGGTAAGTTCTCCTGGCCACTCTGAAGCAGAGGAAGCGTCGATGGGAGCGTCTGATCGAGACGTGGAAGTATGCATCCCGGAGGTCTATCGAGGCGAAATGATCACCGGCATGTAGCAGCAGGAGAATGGACGTCACCGACACCATCCTGAATTTCTTCGGCAAAACGTACGCGTTTAAGTCTCTGAGGTCCAGGATGGGTCGCAGAGTACCGTCTGGCTTCGGCACGGTGAAGTACTGTGAGAAGAATGCCTCCTTTTCCCGGTTCACCGGAAACGATGATACTGCTCCCTTTTGAAGCAAGTTGTCGACCTCCCTCAAGATCACCTCGGACGGCTCCGTCTCGACGATGAACCCCGTTGGCGGGAGCTCGTTGAATTCCAAGGCATAGCCATCTTCGACAATCCGGAGAACCCATGCATCGGAGGTGATGTGTCGCCATGCACCGATGTAGTGGGTCAGGCGGTCTCCGAATGGTGGATGGGATGGTGGAGGCCGAAAGGTGGGAGGAGGCATAGAGGCGGCAGCGGTACTTTGCGAGGAGGCGGTGTCGTCCCTCGCCCCGTCAAACACGGCGTCTGGATTGTCCATTACCCGTGTTGTTTCGTGGTCTGGACTTCTGGCCTTGACGGGGGCGGTTTTGTTGTTGCTGCTGCTGCTGTCTCGGCTGCTGCTGTTGTTGTTGTTATTGTGGGGCCGAGTACGGTCGAGGCGACTGTTGGTACTGAGCTCTGGGTTGGTACTTGGAGCATTGGTAGTACCGGGCTCTCGGTTGAGGGGGTGGTCGGTCGAGCTTGGCAGTCAAGATTTTGAAATCGTGATTTGCCTTCAGCTTGTTGTCTGTGCCCGCGTAAAAGAGTCCCTGGGCATCAAACGGCAGGTCCTCGATCACCTTTCTGGAATTCGTCGACAAACCAGACGATTTCAGCCACACGTGTCTTCTAATGGCGACACCGTGGGCCAGCAGCTTCCCTGACGTGTCACCTGTATGGCGGGCCATCAAAATTTGATGGTGAGCTAGGGCCTCAGCTTCCTGGCTGATGGAGGCTAGGGCAGCCTGTTGTTCTTGGGAGAGATTCTGGAAAAAGGGTTGGGCTCTTTCCCATAGGATCTGGTGGTATGCTCCCATACATGCCCCATAATTCGCCATCTTGGTGAGAAGAAGGCCAGCTGAGTAGATCTTGCGCCCGACCGTATCGAACCTCTTGGCCTCCTGGTAAGTGGGGGCCGAGGACTCTCTGTCTGAAGACTGAGAAGAGGTGACGATCATCGAGTTTGGAGTGGGATGATCGTGAAGCCAGGCCTTCTCTCTTTCGTCAATCTTGTACCATGCCTCGATACGTTTCGACGTAGGAGGAATGGACGAAGGAGTCTTCCACGAGGCCTTTACCACCTCTTCCAGGGGTTCCAGCATTGGCAGGTGGGATTGGGCAGAGTCCTCTACCTGCACCTGACTGAAAACAGGGCAGGCACTGGATCTTTTAGGCACATATGTTTCAATGCCCAGGGATCTCGCCATCTGACCGACCTGGTCACCAAAGGCTCTGGCTGAGTCAGTCGGCGATGAGGATGGTTCCAAGTCGCAGCCTCTATGGGAGGGGGTGCGGTCCATGACGACGGACAGGATGGAACCTGAGACCACCGATCGAGGGGCCTCTCCTTCCTCCATCTCCTCATTCAAACGTGCCCTGGCGATTTCCGGTCCCGCCGGAAGTGTCACAGCCTGTGTTGATCTGAAGGTGGAGGGAGCCACAGCAGGTAATGTCGACACAGGTGGAAACCTCTTGGACGCTGAAGCCAAGGCGAGTCTCGTGGTTTGTCGACCCTTCTCCGGCGAGGTCACAAAAAGCTGGCGCACCGGCTGGGCCGGGGGAACTCTGACGACCGTCTGTAGAGAGTCCTCTGGGGAGACAGTCGGTTGCTCTACCCCTCTCTCCACAGCGAGAGAAGGGGTAGGCGGAGAGTTGGAAGAGGAGGCTGAAGGTGGCGTCTTCGACGACGTGGAAGTCGACGACAAAGCTGTTTTGCGTCTCTTCGGAGACGATGGTCTCGAGGCAGCGGCCTCCAGAGACTTGCCCAGAGTCACAGGAACCAGGCCTTTGGTCTGGGCTCTACGGGCCTCCTCGCTCGACCTCCGAAAAGCGATTTACATGGCTCTGTTGGAGGGAGTCCTTGAGATGGCCGACCTCTGGGAGAGGCCTGACGCCACCGAGCTCGCCGACGTCCGTCGGGGTGGAGGCAGCTGTACCGTTTCGGTCGTCACGGTGCAGGCCGGTTTTGGCGCCGAAGTCTTGGATGATGTAGACTTCGTGCCCTTCTACTTCCATGGACGCTTCTTCCGCGGCCGGGTGAGCGGTCGACACGGATGGGGCCGGAGCAGCCGCCCCGGTTCCCAAGGAGGCAGATGGGACAGCCGTCGCCATCTCTGGAGGATCAAGAGCTCGCTCCATCAGGTAGGCCTGAAGCCTTCGGGCTCTCGCTCTTCTGGTCTGCGACGAGAAGGCCTGGCAGTGTCGACAGGTCGGAACAACGTGTCCCTCCCCAAGGCACTGGAGGCACTTTGAGTGACCGTCGCAGTCCGGGATCTTGCTACCGCAGGATAAACACCTTTTGAAACTGGTTGTGGACATGCTATGCTCACACAACCAGTAGAATTTTCCGATGTTGCCCAAGTGGCGGAAAACAAAGGAATGCGGTGGGCGTGCTGGGAGGCGCTTTTATGCCCTCCGGGCCGGCTGGGCAGAGCTACCGCCAAAACTTTTCAAACTGGGAAAGTTTCCGTTGGAAGCCCGCGCTGGCGCGCAAACTTCATAAGTGTGCATTCACAGAGCCCTCGAAGAAGAAACAAAGATACATTCTTGGAGATAAAAAGCCCAACCACATTTCTAATAAAGTGAAATCTGGAATAGTTTAGACACAGGTTGCATTGAATAAACTGAGGGGAGGGGGCATGAAATCTAGTTGAAATGGCTAGATTTATATAGTAGTTTTCATACTTTTTCTACTTTGATTACATAATTTTTGTTACTTGGGTATCTAAGATAGGCATACACAAATAATCTATAATTTTTTAATTTTTTAAAATATAGTTTTTATTGAGGTTTTTTATTTTACACAGTGCAACAAAGAAAGGGAAGGGTGGTGAGGGGGCATGGGTAGGTGGATTGAGGGCAATTGGGGAAAAAGATAGAAAGAGGGTAGAAAAAAGTGTGTGTGTGTGTGGGGGGGGGGGGAAATAGAAAGAAAATAAATAAATAAAAAAGGGTTGACTTCCCAGAAGTCCCTGGAGTATTCTTCATTTTTCTCCTTTTTTCTTTCTTGTTTGTAGAGTTGGTTTCAATGCTGTCGTACTGAGGGATTGGAAATGTTCATTTATTTCATTATTTTCTCTTTTCTTAGTAGGTTTTTAAAACCTGACCAATCAGTTTTCTTGTTAGTATCTTTCAGTCCTTGTGACAATTTTTCCATCTGGATGATGTCGAACATTTTTAGGATCCATTCATTTATGCTCGGTGGAGCGTTCTGTCTTCAAACTTTGGCCAGTGTGATTCTGGCCGCAGTGGAGCCTAGAGTCAATATTTTGTCTTCTTTTTTTCCAAGTTTTAGAGTAGTTATATTAAGCAGATATGTCTCTGGCAGTAGGGGGTAATTGGTCTTTAATACCTTCTGCATGTATGTGTGAATTTCCTTCCAGTAGTTTTTAATGATCTTGCATGACCACCATTGGTGGAAAAAGGTGCCGACTTCCTTACCACATTTTCAGCATTTGTTGGAACACTGTGGATAGAACTTGGCTAACTTCTCTGGCGTGTAATACCACCTGAAGAAAAGTTTGTACCTGTTTTCCCTGATATATATAGTGGTGGTGTATCTTAGTTTAGTATTCCAAACCTCTTCCCACTGGTGTGTGAGAATATTATGCCCTAAATCTTGCACCCAGCGGATTTGGCATTCTTTGACCTGCTCTTCTTCCGTGTTCCATTTTAATAATTGTTTGTACACTGTGCTTATTAGCTTTTTCTTTTTTCCCCCCATTATCCCCTCCCAAAATTTATTTATTTATTTATTTACTTTGCTTTTAGACCGACTCTCTCAGCTCGAAGCCGACTCGATGCAGTGTACAAATAGCAGGACAAACAAATCACAATTATCAATACAATTTCAACATATACAATTTAGCATTTTATGTTAAAAACACAATATCGGCGTCTCATTATTAAGTCGTTTTCCAATTGCATCGTCGTCGTTCCTTAGGTCTCTATTTGATAATCACACTACATTTGCAAATGCCTGGTCAAATAGCCAGGTCTTGACCTTCCTGCGAAATGTCAGGAGGGAGGGGGCCGATCTGATGTCATTAGGAAGGTTGTTCCAAAGCCAAGGAGCCACCACTGAAAAGGCTCTGTCTCTCGTCCCCACCAATCGCGCCTGCGAAGCAGTCGGGACCGAGAGCAGGGCCTGTCCGGATGATCTTAAGCATCTTGAAGGTTCATAAGAAGAGATGCGTTCGGACATGTAAGTTGGACCAGAACCGTTAAGGGCTTTAAAGGCTAAAGCCAGCACTTTGAATTGTGCCCGGTAGCAAACTGGTAGCCAGTGGAGCTGGCGCAACAGAGGTGTTGTGCGCTCCCTGAGTGCCGCTCCTGTTATCAATCTGGCTGCTGTCCGTTGGACCAGTTGAAGCTTCCAAACAGTCTTCAAAGGCAGTCCCACGTAGAGTGCGTTGCAGTAATCTATACGGCAGTAATCTATACGGGATGACTTCCCAAGGTACGGGCGCAGTTGACACACAAGTTTTAACTGTGCGAATACTCCCCTGGTCACCGCCGAAACCTGGGGTTCCAGGCTCAGCGATGAGTCCAGGATCACACCCAAACTACGAACCTGCGTCTTCAGGGGGAGTGTAACCCCGTCCAACACAGGCTGTAACCGTATGCCCTGTTCGGCCTTTCGACTGACCAGGAGTGCCTCTGTCTTGTCTGGATTCAATTTCAATTTGTTCACCCTCATCCAGTCCGACACAGCGGCCAAGCACCGGTTCAGGACCAAAACAGCCTCCTTAGTAGCAGGTGGGAAGGAGTGACAGAGTTGGACGTCATCTGCATACAGATAACACCGCACCCCGAAACTCTGGATGATCTCCCCCAGCGGCTTCATGTAGATGTTAAACAACATGGGAGATAGTATTGAGCCCTGGGGATCCTCACAAGACAATGGTTGAGGGGTTGAACAGGTATCTCCCAGTAACACCTTCTGAGATCGGCCCTCCAGAAAGGACCGGAGCCACTGCAAGACAGTACCTCCAAGGCCCATTTCTACAAGGCGTCCCAGAAGGATACCGTGGTCAACGGTATCGAAGGCCGCTGAGAGGTCCAGCAGAACCAACAGGGACACACTCCCCCTGTCCAGCTCCTGGCGTAGATCATCCACTAAGGCGACCAAGGCTGTCTCAGTACCATGCCCCGGCCTAAAACCAGACTGCGCCGGATCCAGATAATCCGTGTCTTCCAAGTTGTGAGGCAACCACACGTTCCAGGACTTTGCCCAAAAAGGGAAGATTGGAAACAGGCGAATTGAGTGGGGTTCAGTGATGGTTTCTTCAACAGCGGTTTTATAATAGCTTGTTTTAAGCTCGCTGGAATGTTGCCTTCCCGGAGGGAGGCATTAACCACCACCTTCACCCACTCGGCCAATCCCCCTCTGGCCTGCTTTAGAAGCCAGGATGGGCAGGGGTCTAGGATGCATGTGGTCGCTCTCATCCCACCTGCTTGGTGTAGGAAGCCTCTTTTGTTATCCTCTTTATATCCTTGGAATATTTGATAGTACTGAAACCATGTAATATTTGGTTGTATTTTTAAAATTTCTTCTATTGATTTTATTATTATTATTATTAATTTCGATTTGATAAACCGCCCTTCCCAAGGCTCAGGGCGGTTTACAGCATATAAAAACAGCATATAAAAACAGCAAATAAAACACATAAGATTAAAACACATAAAATTACATCTTAAAACAGTCACATAGAATCATAGCCAGGCATAGCTAATTCATACAGAGTGGTTGTGGTACGGCAGATTGGCAAATGTTAATCATGCACCGTAGGACATCACACATCAAACGGCTGCCTAAACAGCCAGGTCTTACAGGACCTGCGGAAAGCCATCAGGTCCCGCAAGGCTTGTGTCTCCAGCGGCAGCAAATTCCATAAAACCGGCGCAGCCACTGAAAACGCTCTCTGCCGCGTAATAGAGAGTCTGCAGAACTTCATACCCGGAACTTCAAGTAAGTTGAGCCCATCTGAACGCAGTGATCTTCTGGGTGCATATGGGGTAAGCCGCTCCTTCAAGTACACTGGCCCCAAACCATATAAGGCCTTGAAAGTCAAAACTAACACCTTGAAGGAGACCCGGAATTCAATGGGCAACCAGTGCAGTTCGCGTAGGAGTGGTGTTATATGGGCCGTTCTTGGGGCTCCTAGCAGCAGGCGGGCTGCCGCGTTCTGCACCAGTTTAAGTTTTCGGATCGCCGACAAAGGTAGGCCAATGTGCAGCACGTTACAGTAATTGAGCCTCAAGATGACCGTGGCTTGGATCACCGTGGCCAGGTCGCAACGGGAGAGATGGGGAGCCAGACGTTTTGCCTGCCACAGGTGGTAAAAGGCTGTCTTGCAGGCACAAGCAATTTGCGCCTCCATAGACAGCTGGGGGTCCAGCCGGACCCCCAAGCTCTTTACTGAGGACTGCGGGCATAGTGCCACACCATCAAACGTCGGCAGCTAGATTCCCCCCCCCCCCCCGGGCGGCCCAGCCACAAGATCTCCATCTTCGCCGGGTTCACCTTCAACTTACTGGCTCACAGCCATCCAGTTACGGCTTCTAGGCAAAGTTGGAAATTATCGGGTACAGATTCCGCCCTGCCGTCCATCCTCAGAAGTGGTCGCACGTAGATGTTAAATAACAGCGGGGAGAGGATGGCCCCCTGAGGGACTCCACAATATAGGGGGGAGCCCTCGGAGACCACCCCTCCCCACTTCACTCGCTGCAGGCGGTTTTGGAGGAAGGAGTATTTTATTGAGTATTCTGTGGTGTTGGTATTTTTCTTTAGAGCTTCCTGGTAGGTTAGCCAATTGTCCCCTGCTATTTCTCTTTTGTGTCTGGCTTCTACTAGAGAAAGCCAAAGCGGTGTTTTATTATAAATTCTATCTTTATATTTCTCCCACGTTTTTATCAGTGAGGTTCTAATATAGTGGTTGCTGAAATTTCTCTCATTTTTCCTTTTGTTATTCCAAAGATAGCTATGCCATCCCGAGCGCAGGTCATGGCCTTCCAGTGCCAGTAACTTGCTGTTTTGTAGAGTGCCGAAAATACTATTCAGGTATATCAATGAAAACAGTAAACGGTACTATATCAAATAGTTATCTATTAGCGATAAATGAATCAATACATTTGCATTTACAACCACAATGGGATATATAGGAAGGGGGTACAAGTGGAATCACCACTATGCAAGGTACAAAATACAGTCAAAAAACTAACAATTCATTTTATGCATCATAGCAATATACAAACATATCAAGAAGCCTGGGGCCAAGAGGGACAAATGATCCTTCCTGGTGCAAAGAGACACTACAGTTCGAAAAACATTACATATGCATCAAAATGAGGATCAGCGAATCTGCGTGGAGGACGGACCATTCCATCAGCAGGAAATGGCAAATGCTGATGGAATGGTCCGTCCACTACGCAGATTGGACAACTCTTGATGATGTATTATCTTTGAGGACGCCTACTTTATGCCTCTGAAGAAGTCTTTTTAGACTTTAAACGGCCCTTCGCCGGCTTAGGAGTGAGCTCCCGCCCGTCAGGCAACCTCTCCTCCGCTGCTCTCACCCACCGAGTGACCAGCGGTTTCCCATTCAACCTTTCCGGCATTTGCCAATCCACCCTTTACCACATGGACGCCCTTAGCTTCTTTCCGAACTACCTTTACCACCATCCTTTGCGGGCCGCCATTGAGCGTCTCCCGCACATGCGCACAGCGCAGTTCGGCCTATCGAGCGTCCCGACAGGACTACCACGCCCAGCTCTACTTGCGGCTGGCCACAGCGCCTGTCCGCGCATGCGCCCTAGACGTCTGGGCCTGCACTGAGCGTCTCCTGTCACCATCCTGCCCTGCTTGACACAGACACACCTGGGATCCACCCACCTCCACCTGCAGTTCGCTGATCCTCATTTTGATGCATATGTAATGTTTTTCGAACTGTAGTGTCTCTTTGCACCAGGAAGGATCATTTGTCCCTCTTGGCCCCAGGCTTCTTGATATGTTTGTATATTGCTATGATGCATAAAATGAATTGTTAGTCTTTTGACTGTATTTTGTACCTTGCATAGTGGTGATTCCACTTGTACCCCCTTCCTATATATCCCATTGTGGTTGTAAATGCAAATGTATTGATTCATTTATCGCTAATAGATAACTATTTGATATACCGGTAGTACCGTTTACTGTTTTCATTGATATACCTGAATAGTATTTTCAGTTCCTACACTACGGTGTTGCCTACTGTTTTTCTGGTTTTGTAGAGTGCACCATTCTTTTAGTGCTATTAGATTGCATGCTTCGTAATATAGCCTTAGGTCTGGGAGACCTAGGCCTCCTCTCCACTTATCATCTATCATTACTGAGTTTTTTATCCTTGGTTTTTTATTCTTCCAAATGAATTTGGTAATTTCCGAAGACCATTTTTTAAAAAGATAATTTGTTCTGATCATGGGAAGTGCTTGGAAGATATATAAGATTTTAGGTAATATCGACATTTTAACTACGGCGATTCTCCCCATTAATGAGAGATTTAGGTTTTTCCATTTTCCCATGGACTTTTGGATCTTACTCCACGTTGTTCGTAATTTTTTTTTACCAGTTTAGTATTTGATGGTGTTATTGTTACCCCTAAATATTTCACCTTTGGCACAATTCTAATTCCTAAGGTTTTTTTCCTAACAATTCCTTGTCTACTCCCTTAATATTTTTAGTTAAAATATTTGTTTTTTGTTTATTTAATTTAAATCCCGCTGCTCTCCCAAAATCTTCTATTTTCTTTAACCAACATTGGTCAGACTCTATGGGATTTTCTATGGTGCAAACGATATCGTCCGCATATACCCTTAATTTATATTCATGGTTGCGGATTTTTGTGCCCTTAAGTGTTGCATCCTTATTAATCTCCCTTACCAGTATTTCAATCATGAGTATGAATAGTAACGGGGAGAGAGGGCATCCCTGTCTGGTGCCCCTTGTAATGTCTATTGTCCTGGGGTTTTCATATCCATTAATTATTAGGGAGGCCTCTTGTTTAGAATAGATGGCGTTTATAGCATTTTGGAAATCTACTCCCGTGTCCAGTTCTTTGAGTAGTAATTTAATAAACTTCCAATTAATTTTATCAAATGCCTTTTCAGCGTCTATAAAAAGTAATGCCAGTTGTTTCTCATTATGTACCTCGTAGTATTCTATAGTGTTTGTTAAACTTTTTATATTATCCTTGATCTGCCTATGTGGCATGAAGCCTGTCTGTTCTTCAGAAATCCATTCACTTAGGAAGGTTTTTAATCTTTCTGCCATTATGGTGGCAAAGATCTTGTAGTCTTGATTCAGTAATGATATTTGGCAGTAGTTTTTGATTTCCGCCGCGTCAGTCTCCTCTTTATGTATTAGTGTAATATTGCCCCTGCCCCATGTAGTATAGCCGTCCGGTCCTGGTGCCTTGCTTTTTAAAAGTCTCCTTATAGCCTCGTCAATCTCTTGGGTCGTAATATTCCCATTAAGTATGCGTCTTTGTTCTTCCGTTAATTTTGGAAGTCTTAAATTTCCTATATATTGCATTATGGCTTCTTCTGTTATATTTTCCTCTTTGTAGAGGTTTTGGAAGAATTTGTTGAATTGTTCAGCTATTGTTTCGCCCTCCGTGTAAGTGTGGCCTTCATTCGTAATTTTGGAGATATATTGTTTTTGTCTGCGTTTCTTAATCTTATTCGCAAGCCATTTTCCTATTTTATTTGCATGTTGGAAATGGTATAATTTTAGATATTTTAACTGATTCTCAAGTTTTTCAGTCTGAAGAAGCTGTAGTTGCTTTTTCAAGACCTTTAACCTCATAGCTCCCTTTTTATTATTGGGATTTTTTTTCAGAGTATTTTCCTCTTCTTCAATTTTCTTTATAATAATTTTTTTTATTTTGAATAGAGTAATATTTTGCATTCAACCAATCAAGAAGCTCATATATTAATGATATCAAGCAAGGATTTGGGGGTCTAGCCATGAAGGCAGACCAGTCAGACTCATCAAAGAGGATCCGATATAGCCCTGGCGAGATAGGAAGCAGCCAATCCAATTTTCCCTGAATTTCCCAAATAAAGATCTCACCAAGAAACGCCACTGAATTGTTTATTTTGTTCCAGCTGGAGAAGATGTCAAGCCGCAAACATTTGCCCAAAGCTGACATAAAGTGCAAGGTAATACAGTACATTTTAGTAGAAAAACAGAGCTGTCAAAGTTCAAACTTCCCGCTCTCGCCCCCTCTGTTGGCTTCACTATGGCGTCATCAGCTGGCTGAGAGGCATGGCCAGCTTGGCCGCGCCTCAGCCAATCAGAAAGCCAGTGCTGCTTCGGGCTCTCGTCCAATGAGAGTGAAGGAGGCGGTCCAAGGGGGAACAATGAACCAGGAGGAACTGATGAGTGGATTAAAATGATAATGTTTGTCCAAATGCTGGCGATTACTTCAAAAAGTCCTCAAGCTAACTCTTCTATTGTCCCAAGTGGAGGTAATAAACATTTTTGGTCTGGCGCAAATGCCAGACCCCAGTAGTCCTTAATCCTAGATATGGATCTATTGATAGTATCTTGCCATTAGTTTCGGCCAAGGGGAATGAAAACAATGAGTGAGTCAGATGGGACATCCAAAGCTTTCCGAAGGCAGGATGTTCCCCTTTATGAGAAATGACAAAATCACCACGTCTCTCAGATGGGCATGCTCCAATGTCTGAAAGCGCGTACCCACAGGACATATTCCCCCAAATGGGCCAACTCCGAAGTTTGAGGAAACATCCATTGTTATTGTCCATGCAAGTGCTTTTTGTTAAGTCCTTTTGTTTAGGTTCTTGAGCCTTGGAATATAGGAGCACAGGCAAAGGGGAAAACATATAGGGAATACATTCATATAGAAGGGAAATAGGAACCATATCATCTCATATCAGCCCATCCCACCCACCAGGGTCCATTGGAGTTCATAAATCATGAGAAAAGTCCATGGGGTTTGGAAAGGAAAGTTCCCAAAAAGTTCCTGAAAGTCCTTTAAATGTAGGCAAAAGTCCATAAAAGTTCAGGAAAGTTCATAAGTGTGTGGTTACAGGCGCATTGCCATGTGGGGCCATGGGGCCATGGGAAGAGCCTTAGGTTCCCACATGGGGGAGAGATAGGGGATTGTTGGATCATTCCAGCCTGGTGTCCTTGGTAAAACTATGAATTCCTTGGATTTGAACTATCTGTTACAGAGGCCCGTGGGGGGGGGGGGGTGTCACCTCCGATATCATTAATAGATAGAAATGTTTATACTATAAATATCAGGTTGAACTTGTAAACAGGTGCTAACAGGGGAGGGAGATGGCCTGCCTCCTGTGTTCGCCGGAGCTGCACCTGCCTCCCTCCACCACCTCACTGCCGGCCGGGGCCTGGTGCGGGCCGGCCTTGCGGCATTCCTGCAGCCCCCCAGTTCAGGACAGGAGAGAGCTTTGGTTCGCCACCTGCACCTGCCAGGATATGAGGCCCCAAAGTGCCTCTTTCCCTTCAGGTACCAATTTTTAATTAATTAATTAATTAATTAATTAATTAATTATATGGCCCTCACGGAAATAAATAATTACAACTATGTTGCTTTTATGACTTTCTGAGTCGAAAAGGTTCCTGACCCCCTGATGTAGGGCTTTAAAGGTCAAAACCAAAACTGTAATTTGCCCAGAAACTAATCAGAAACCAGTGGAGCCAGCATAGTGTAAGTGCAATATGCTCACTCCTGGATGTTCCTGTAACTATTCCAGCTGCCATGTTTTGAACTGATTGGAGTTTCTGAACTTATTACAGAGATATCCCAATATAAAGTGCATTGAAGAAGTCCAACCTTGTGATTACAAGCACATCCACAGCCACCTTTAGGTCCTCCAATTCTAGGAAGTGGCGAAGCTGGTGAATTAGCAGAAGCTTGTAGTAAGCACTCCTGACCATGGCATCTCCCTGGGCTGACCTTTTGATAGACTGATCCTACAGCACTCCCAAGCTGTAACACAGTCTTTCAGTGGTCATGAGACTCCATCCAGAACTGGGTGAAACATCTCCAACCCTAGGTTAGGACCCTTAATACACTTTCTCTGTATTCAGTTCAATTTGTTTTTCTTTATCCAGAGGAAATGTGTGTCATCCAAGATTGCTTGCAGTTAAAGGGCATATATGGTGTCATTGAATACATTCTTATACATTACCTGAGCACACAACTTCGGCACTTTTACTAGTGTGGTAGCATGGACCTTCAATGTCTAGATCTTTTTCACAGTTACTGAGAGCATCTTCTGTTCCGTCACAGTAGAAAGTGAGTAACCAGGCCGGACTGTTTGGCCTTTCAAACTGAACTTCCCAAGGAACTGGTATGGCATCTCCACATTCAAGTTCCTTGCACAAAACCCGAGCAACATTCCGATCCCATTTGGAGTCACACAGGGTCCCCCACTCCTGGTTGTG
Source organism: Anolis apletophallus (assembly GCA_030556195.1). Classification (NCBI taxonomy): domain Eukaryota; kingdom Metazoa; phylum Chordata; class Lepidosauria; order Squamata; family Anolidae; genus Anolis; species Anolis apletophallus. The sequence continues at coordinate 26,861 of JARBWK010000610.1, forward strand.
GAATACTTCAATTCTCCCAGAACATCGACTGAAACCATTCACCAATCTGACCTTTCTTGGATCTGAAATAGACATAACTCCTGTTACTTCTCACCATTTCTTCACCAAAGATACAACACGGATGATCACATGGCAGTTCAGAAATGTTGCCAGAATGTGTGACTCTATAGCAGGTATGGGCAAGTTTTGGCCCTCCAGGTGTTTTTGATTTCAACTCCCACAATTCCTAACAGTTTGTAAGCTGACTGGGATTTCTGGGAGTTGAAGTCCAGAAGACCTGGAGGGCCGAAGTTTGCCCATGCCTGCTAACACTCTCTGGATGCATCTGAAATTACTATATATCTGCTTACTGATAAAACTTTTACTCACATGTTTTGACTATCACCTCATTCAGGCCCGGATTACCCATAAGGCCGCCCTAGGCCATGGCCTAGGGCGGCAGCCATGGAGGGGGGGGCAGCAGGTCCGGACCCCCCCAAAATTCCATTTTTTAAAAAAAGTGCGCATGCGCGCGGCGGCGAAAGCACCACCTTCTCGCTGCTCGCGCCAGCCCTGCCCCTCTTCCTTCAGTCAGTGAAGTTAGAGGGACGGGGCCGGCGCGGGCAGTGAGGAGGGGGGCCTAGGACTTCCCTCCGCCCCCTCCTGATGCGAGAGAGAGAGGAGGGGGCAGAGGGAAGTCCCGCCGCCCCCTCCTCACTGCTCTCGCAGGCCCCGCCCCTCTTCTTTCAGCCAATGAAGGAAGAGCGGGGCTGGCGTGAGCAGCGAGGAGGGGGCCTAGGACTTCCCTCCTCCCCCTCCTGATGCAAG
>JARBWK010000611.1:0-27631 GCA_030556195.1 Anolis apletophallus
GGGAATATGATGACAGATTGGACTGTAATTACGAAATACATAAAAGCAATGAAAACAGATTGAAACACTCTGTCAAATATTAAAATAAATGAGTATATGGTAAAGAGCACTTTTAGGATGCCCAGAGTAAAAGAAATAATAGATTAATGAAATGAAAAGTACGGAAATAGAACGGAAGTCAATTTTATCCCTCCACCCCTTTCCCTTTTCCTTTTGTTTCGGTATTGTATATTTGTATGTCTGCAGTGTTTTATAAAATTTTGAAAATGTCAATAAAAAATCATTTAAAAAAAAAAAAGACAACCAATGGTGAGGAATGCTGGAATTGCTGTCCATCATTCTCTAAAACAGGGGTCCCTTCACCGTTTTAAAGGGTGAGACTGGTTCGCAGTCCCTCAGATTGTTCTGGGGATGGGGACTATAGTTTGAAAAAATGAATGAATTCCTATGCTCCTGCACATATCTTATTTGTAGTGAAAAAAACCATGAAAGAACAATACAATATTTAAAACAAAGAACAAATGTAACCAACATTTATTTATTTATTTATTGTTTCCGATTAATTAGTCGCCCTGTAATCCGAGAGGCGGGCCACATACATACACATAAAAACCATAAAAAGCACTGTAAAACAACTGGACCGATGTCCACATATTAAAATTAAAAACAGGCAGATGCCATTAAAATAACTCTTAGGGCCTGCATTGCAGGTCGTGGCCTAGAGATGTCTATGAACCGTAAGGCTTGAACAAACAGGAGGGTTTTACAAGCCTGCGAAGAGCTAACAGGTCGGTCTGTGCTCAAATTGAGGATGGAAGGGCATTCCACAAGACCAGCGAGTGGCACTGAAAGCCTCAGCGTTGTAGACAGATGGATGGATTGACAGCTTGGTACCACCAAGAGGTTCTGAAACTCAGATCGCAGTGGTCGTGGGGGATTGTATTGGGAGAGGCGGTCCCTTGGGTACACTGGCCCCAGACCATTCAAGGCCTTAAAGGTCAGAAACAGCACCTTGAAGGTGATCTGGTGCTCTATTGGAAGCCAGTGCAGTCCGTGCAGGACAGGCGTGATGTGGCAGCGAGATGAAAGGCCTGCCACCAGCTGGCTGCAGCGTTCTGCACCAGCTTGCTTCCGGATCACCGACAAGGGAAGGCCGATAGAGGGCATTACAGTAGTCCAATCTTGAGATGACCGTGGCTTGGACCACTGTGGCTAGGTCATGACGGGACAGGTAGGAAGCCAGCTTCTCGCCCTGCCGGAGGTGATGGAAAGCCACCCGCTGATGATGGAGATGTGGTATAAGACAACCCTTTTTAAACAATTTTTAAACAAAAAAATACAGAGTTAGGGATATAGTCACCGCTTAAGATGACCAGTTCCATGGTGATGGCTGGTGGGGAACTGCTCTCTTTCCCCTTCCCTGGACGCCACAGCAGAGGGTCTGAGAGGTGCGGCAGATCATATTGCCATGGAGACTGCTGGACTGTCCCCGTGGCCCTGGACTGTCCCTGTGGCCCTGCTCACCTTGGGATGGCAATGTGGCACAAAGGGGATCCTTCTTGCCAGCCAGCACACCAACACAATATTGAGGGGATTGGGAAGAAAGGGGCGAAGCATCCTCCTTGCCTGCCCGCAAGCCTACAGAAAGCACATGTTCTCTCGATCTCCTTGCCGCCTCTTTCGCCAAGCAGGAAGTCGCCATCTGACTTCCTGCTCAAATAGCCAGGTCTTGACAACCCCCAACTTTTAATAAGCTTTTTCAGGGCTAAAAAGTCGTCTAGTACCCCGGAATGTACGGTAAGTCTAAATTTAGGGTGGCAGCTGGGTAAATTACCTTGGAGGTCCACATCCGGCTTTAGTTTGTGAATCCCTGTTCTAAGGGGACATATAGTTTTCATCCACCCGCTATAGCAAGACACGGATTCTTTCTATCACTGACTGTCATTTCTGTTGCAAAAAAGATTTCAATTTGCTTTTTCATTTCCCACTCTTTCCTTGATAATGATGTGTTAAGCACCATTATCGTGATGCCAAAAGGGAGTAATTTCTACAAGACAGTTCATTAACGATAATAAGAAAAAAAGGCTTTTAAAATCTAGCTTCACTCTCATCTGCAGTAAAAAGAATGATGTAGGTTCAACTTGATTATCTGCAAAGAATTTCTCAGAAATTGAATGCTAGAGCCAAATTGGAATAAAGAATCAAATTAAGTTCTCATTTAATTCTGAAGATAAAATACAAATTGGCTCTTCCACCTGATGGACTGTGGAAGCTCTCACTCTGGAAGAAAGATAGCATAAACAAACAAATAAATAAACCAAGCATAGAATCATAGAGTTGGTGGAGACCACAAGGGCCATCCAACCCAACCCTCTGCCATGCATTTCTAACAGATGGCTATACAGCTTCTGCTTAAAACCCTCTAAAGAAGGCACATGGCAAATTATAGTGTTCCAAGACTTTTTAGTCTAACATTGTGACTCAAAGAACTGTCCAATAACTCTAAACCTCTTTTTCATAAGCCTTCTTGACTCCTGTCCTCCATGGATTCCAATGTGTGTATATGTCTTAAAGTCTCCTGTTGACTTATAGCAACCCCATGACTTTCTTAGGTAAGAAATACTCTCCATATTGATTGTTTCTAAGACCTCTGATTTTCCCACTTTTTCTGTTGCTATCAATTTCAGATAAGTCAGTGCTATGAAATATAGCTGAGCCCACTAGAACAAAGATGCTCTTCCCATGGTTAGGAGCAGCTTTCCCACACAATAATACTTAGCTCTCTTAATATTGGTATTTATAGTTCATCTACAATCAAAGAGAATTTTGAACTCCACCAACAATGGAATTGAGCCAAACTTGGCACACAAACTCCCATGACCAACAGAAAATACTGGAGGGCTTTGGAAGGGGCCTGAGGTGGTTAGGAATGGTGGGAGTTGAAGTCTAAATCACCTGGAGGGCCCAAGTTTGCCAGAGAAGCAAGGAGGGGCGGAACCACCATGCTTCCCTTAGAGGCAGGCGGCAGGCCCTGCGGGAGCCTGTCATCTGACTCACGCCACCGTCCCCCTCTTACAGGGCTCACCGCCCCAAATTCTCCTGAGCATCCGAGAGGCCCCCTTGGATCATCCCACCGCTCACCAGGAGGCGGTACCGCCCACTTTGGGAACCACTGTCTAGGACTTTAGATACTAAGGTTCAACCATAGAAACCCATTGAGTGATCCTGAGTAAATTCTCTTCTCTCACAACCTCCCTTTGAACAATTCTTGTCAGGAAAATCCTTGCAATAAGTACACTTTAGGGTTTTCATAAATTGGAAATTACTTAAAGGCACACAGCAGAAAGAACAAAGAAATCAAAACTAGGATTCCACAATATGAGTTTCCATGTTCATGTTATTCCAATTAATCCAGCCATTGCCTTATATTAGAGTATGATCTTAAGCTTTGTCATCATATCCTATTTGTGACAGCAAGGTGTGTAATCATACCCTAAAACAGTCATGCTATTGTGAGGACCCTTCTACACTGCTCTTAATCCTGGGAGGAACTGTGAAATTTTATCACACTTCCTTCTGGGATTGAGACTCCACACCCTCCCATAACCCTGGGCTTTCTGAGGGTGGGACCCCCAATCACGCCCATGTGCCACAAACTCTCTTTGGAGGAGCTTGTGGCTGCAGTTATTCCTCTCACATAAGTTTGGGGGGGGATGGGAGGCTGGATATTTGCAGATATTTGGTCTGCATCAGGATGTTGACCCCCTTGTTAACAAATTGCTTATTTTAACTTTGGTTGTAATGTGGGTTGTATGCTGTATTTGTATGTGTTAAATTGATGTGCTAATCAATAAAATGTATGTGTTTGTACCAAGTGGGGGTTGGAAGGGAGCAATGGGTACCATTCTGCTCATTCAGGTTCTTTGAGCCCAAGGAACCAGGAGCACTGTGGGGATTGACCCCCCAGGATTTGTGAAAGTAATCCCGGGAGTTAATCCCCACAGGGCCCACACCTGGAAAGATATGGACCTTAAATTAAGGTCTGAATCTTTTCCAAGTGTCTAATTAATCCAGAATAAACTGGCAAATCCCATCTTAATCCAGATTAATGCAGGTTTACCTGAGGTGTCATTTGGACGTCTCTGGTAAACCTGAGATATGGGTCTGTCTGGATGGGCCCTGAGAGTGTATACTGTGGAATCAAACACAGACTTGCCAATATTGTTTATGAGGTATGCAGTTCAATTGTCAGTCTTAATCTCAGTTATTATCACCACAAGTTTCTTTATTGCTATATAGGTGTGGTGTTTCAGCCTGGTGCTCCTGTGCATGTTAGGGATGATGGGAATGTTTCTGGAAATGCTGATGATGGAATTGTTCCTGCAAATGCTGGTGATGGGATGCTTAGTGAGAACTCTGAGATACAAAGTGACCTTGCAGATGAGGCTTGCTTCCCTGGGAACAGTTTCCTTTCCAGGGTCTCATTAGATGAGAATTCTTGTGTCCAGGACTCTGAAAGTTTTGATGTTGATAACAAAACACCTGGAAATTTTAATGAGCGTACATTTGACCATCGAGATAACATTCAGCAATCTAGGCAGGGAGCCAGCTTGCGACGTAGCAGTTGGTTTGCAAACCGAAACTAATTTTGCCTTTATATTAGTTGGCTAGAGCAGTGCTGTCCAACTTCTGGCGGGTTCAGGGCCGGATAAGAGGTCACTGATGACCACTCGGCCCCGCCCCCAGGCCCCGCCCTCAGGCCCCACCCCCAGCTTAGGCCCCTCCCCCTCCTAAAGCCGCCGAAAAAGGAGGAGTAGGCGGCGCCAAGAGCAGCACGTCACAGGCCTGGCGTGACGCGCTGCTCTTGGCACCGCCTACTCCTCCTTTTCGGCGCCCCCCCTCCCTTCCTAGGCCGGGGGAGCCGCCGAAAAAGGGCAGAAGGCGGTGCCAACGGCAGCGTGTCACAGGCCTGGCGTGACGCGCTGCCCCTTGGCACCGCCTACTCCCTCCTTTCCTCGCGCCCCTCCCTTCCTAGGCCGGGGAGCCGCTGAAAAGGAGTAGAGGCGGTGCCAAGAGCAGCGCGTCACGCCAGGCCTGTGACGCGCTGCTCTGGCGCCGCCTTCTGCCCTTTTCGGCGGCCCTGCCCTAGGAAGGGAGGGAGGCGCGAAAAAGGGCAGAAGGCGGCGCCACGGCAGCGTCACAGGCCTGCCGTGACGCGCTGCCCTTGGCACCGCCTACTCCTCCCTTTCGGCGCCCCCCTTCCTAGGCCAGGGAGCCGCCGAAAAGGAGGAGTAGGGTGCCAAGGGGCAGCGCATCACGCCAGGCCTGTGCCGCGCTGCTCTTGGCGCCGCCTTCTGCCCTTTCGGCGGCTCCCCGCCTAAGTAGGGAGGGGGCGCCAAAAAAGGAGGAGCTAGCTCTTCCTCCTCCCTGCCCCGCCTCCCTCCCCCGCCGCCATTTTTTTAAAAATTGATTTTTAAAAAAAATTAAAAATGGCGGCTGAGGGCATAGGTGGGGCCATGTCCAACAGGCTACGGGCCCGATCCGGCCCCGGGGCCGCCAGTTGGACAGCCCTGGGCTAGAGGAAGTCTCTTCAGATTCCAAGCTCGTTCAGAATACCATGCCAAGTTATTCTTGTCTCCAAGCTCTTGATTTTTGTCTAGGCCTCTGTGCACGTTTTGCTTCCAATGCTGCCTTGTATAATTTATGGGATTTTCATCAAGCTTTCTATCTTTGTCCTTTGGATTTTGGGACTATTTGAACTGTGTGATTTTACCTTGGATATATTCTACAATTGATCTTCTTTTAACCCTTTTGTTGGACACTATATTTGTTTCAATAAAAGCCTATTATTCAGACTGTCTGTTGTGTGTGTGAACTAGGGGGGTGCTTCTTGTCTGAAGTGCAACAATAGGTCAGTGGAGACCCATCCAATTCAATCCAAAGGTTTCCTTCCTCTGACAGAAGGAGTTGTATGTTTGTCTGTGTGTTTTAGCTGAGGAAGCTCCTTTTAACAGAGGTGGAGAAATCCTGAGTATGTTGCATTTAACTGGATCAGTGATAGCACATTGAGTTGAATCCAATCCATTCAAGACAAATTCAGTCTTTCAGTTCCAGATCTGCCTTTTAAGTTGACATTGCTGAGTCCTATCTGATGTCTGGAGTATAAAAGGATGCCTTTATTTAGGCCGAGCTCTATATACAAATGCCTGAAAAATCCCCTATTTTCATAAACTAAAATTAAATAATTATTTTGTCTGAGACCCCCTTGTTAATCTTCAGATTTCTCTTCTTTGATAGAATGCCATGAGAAAATTGCTTCTCATAGCATTTCCCACTACAAGCACATGGGTTTCATCTGGCCAGTAACCACAAAAAGAAAACCACGTGTTTATAGCTTGAGAACACCAAGGAGAGAAACCATGCTCATTGAATTTCAAGCTAGAGGAGACACACTAGGAAAAAGTCTAGAGTCTCTTGCATCACTGAGTTCTCACTATTATTATTAACTAGATCAAACAGGACGAGCCACAATTAACATGAAAGCATCACATATGTCAGATGGGGGGACGGGGGACGGGGACTGAAGACACTGAAAAGGAAATCGATACCAAACGATTTTTAGATGATATCATCTACTATTTGGTTTTTGAAAGAAGTTGTGACTATTTTAAAGTAATGCTTTCTGGAGGCTCAACAACAACAAAACTTTATTACGGTCATTGACAAGCACAAAGTGGGCACAAGCACCCTGGGAGGGGAAGGACAACTCCCCAGTAAAGCAGTTATTTAAAAGTAGATTAGAAAACAGTTTAAATATATATTTTAAAACACAGGATATTGTAACAGGTATGGAACTGAAGGGGAGAGATAGATTGATGGGAGAGGTCAAAAACACGGGGGGGGGGGCACTAAAGGGGAAGGGAGGGACACATCGGAAGTCTTGTAGCTTTCTAGAGGCATTCATGTATTTGGCCATATAGGGTCTCAAGCAGATGCACCCACACATTGGCTTGATGTGACTAATGAGAATAAAAAGGTTATGTGTTGCATCCAACTCAATCTGTTGGTCAACAGAGTTGGCACTGTTAATAGAGTAGGTTGGCTTATTTATTATTATTTATTTAAAACTTTTATACCCCGACCTTCTCACCTCCAAAGAGGGACTCAGACTGGCAAAGAGAGACTCAGACCGGCTTTCCATATCCCTAAAGCAGGGGTGCTCACACTTTTTCAGAATGCGAGCTACTTATAAAATAACCAAGTCAAAATGATCTACCTACCCACTACTCAGAGAGCCATAAAAGCAAAACACTTGGAAATTTATTTCAGTGAGAGTCATATAATATATTTCAAGACTGAATTCAACTAAATGTGAGTATAACAAGCCCCTGAATTTATTCATAATAATAATGATGATAATATTCATACAGGCTCTGCTACTACTACTACTAATAATAATAACAACAACAGGTTCCTAGAGTAGAAGGAGACCTCCAAGGGCCATCCAGTCCAACCTCCTTCTGCCATAAGGGACAAACACAATCAAAGCATTCCTCACAGATGGCCATTCAGCCTCTGATAATAATAATAATAATAATAACAATGATGATAATATTCATACAGGCTCTGCTACTACTACTACTACTACTAATAATAATAACAATGGGTTCCTAGAATAGGAGGAGACCTCCAAGGGCCATCCAGTCCAACCTCCTTCTGCACCTGAGCCTTCCGCCCTGCCTGCGATCTACCAGGACGCCCTACGCGATCTACCAGTAGATCACAATCTACCTAATGAGCACCCCTGCCTTAAAGCTTTCCATATCCCTAAAACCTTGTATGTGGATTCAGGAATAAATAGATTTTCAATGTGGGCGGGATTGCAGGAGTAAGTGAAATAAAATCCTGCTGCATAGGTGAAAGTCTTCTCATTGTCTTGGGTGAAAGCCTATCAAGCAATGCTTCTAAAGATTTAGTGACCAGTAGTTGTTTCTGCAAGTAACCATTCCCGAAATATTTGGCAACTGGTCAATGTTCAAGGGGAGAATGATGATCACTGAACAATTTTATAGTATTGCCACATGAATTTGCTACACTACTAACTAGAAACATGACTGATGGTATGTGATTTCATTCTCAAGTATGAAAGAATAGTCCTAATAAGCACACTGACAGTGGAAAGTAGAAAGTGCCTACTATTAGTTCTTCATCTAGAATAGATACACAACTCAAGGTTCTGGATTTTTAGATAGTTTTATGGTTTTAATTTTCTCATATTTGATTTTCAATCAAAACAGAACATTCAGACCCGTTGCCAACTCATTTCACTGTATCACCAATTAAGCTACTTTTCCCATAATTAATTTTGTCTAAATCCAATTACAGTAATTTTTACCTTCCCATGTGGTTTGCGTCACTATAAGAGAAATGTATGAGGAAACCTCAGCTCTGAATGCATTCAAGAAAATCCCGTCAGAGAAATGTTTAGCATTGGGGAATTGTTTCCCTTCTGGTAGAAACCACAGACAGTAACCTTTGCTTAATGATCTGTCTTAGCTTTTACTATATTAAATTAAAAGATTGAGTCTGAGTACAAAAAACACCTTCCTATCACTGAACTTTCATTTCAGAACACTATCAATTACTACTGACCTGTGAAGCCAAATATCAGGCTTAAGTAACAAAGCAATAATATTACTAGGCAAATGGTGATGCTATACATCCTGAGAGGGCACCAATTTTGTGTCACTGAAACTCTCTTATGATATATTTTATAGGGTAGAATTATAGGCCTTTTAAAGATTCCTACTGTGATAAGCTCCAGGTGGCTTATGGTGAACCACAAACTGGTGGTTCATCAACACAATACAACTTGAAAGCTTCTAAACCGAGTCTTGTCAGTCTCAAAGGGTAGAGTAGTTCAAGAAGTGTTCAATCTACTTACAAGTTTTTCCATAGAAAATATGGAATTAAGCCATAGTTGTTAGCTGCTGTCAAGTAAACTTACAGTGACCCAATGAGTGAAAGACTTCCAGGTTACCCTGTCAACAGCAGCCCTCTTCAGGTCTAGAAAGTTCATGGCTGGGGCTTCTTTTACTGGGTTGATTCATTTGCAATGTGTTTGTCAGGAACTTCAATGCTTTCCAGTAAAGATGCTACAGAACTGCTGCTTCTTCCAGTGGTAGTTTATTGAAGACACAAAACCTATAAAGCTGAAGCACCCGCTTCCCATCACCACAATCCTTATATACTAATCCCTCCCCCATGCAATGCCTGAGAGGGTTGCATACACCCTGAATCAGCAATCCCAGTGAGTCTTTGCATTACCCAGAGTTTCCTGGGTATTACATCATACCCCAGAGTCTTATCAAGACCATAGGACATAGTCCCAGTATAGTCAAGTGCAGAGAAGTAGAGCAAAGTTCATGGTTGAGTCATCTCTGACTGACTCAGCAACTCAGGTGAAAGTAGTAGGCTCATGGCAGGCTGGAATCTGTCTCTGCCCCAGGCATAGAGATTCTAGCCCTGACATAACGCCTTCCTCCATCTTCTCCTCCTCCCCTGAAGAAGACAAAGCAACATTCAAAATTTTGGCATAATTGGGTTAACATATCGTTTTAACAAGTTGCAATGAAACACAGAATAAATTTTCCTCAAGGCCCTTGGCAATATCAATCGGTACGTCACCTCATTCACTCGCTCAGCCACTCTGAATGGTCCCACATACTTTGGGCCCAATTTTCGAGAAGGTAACCCCAACTTTAAATTCTGAGTGGATAACCATACCAAATCCCCTTCCTTATACACATCACCTTCTTGTCGGTTTTTGTCACCAAATCGCTTGTGCAACCCCTGTGCCTTATGCAACGCCTCAGTTACCTCCTTCCACTCTTCTCGAGCTCTATTGTACCATTTCTCCTTATCATCCTCCAGCACTCCTATACCAACTGGTAGTGGAACAACCTCTTGGCCAAATACAATTGAAAATGGAGTCCTGCCTGTAGATGAGTGCACAGATCCGTTATAAGCCACTTCAGCGTAAGGCAACAAGTCTGCCCAATTACTCTGCTGAGCATTTACAAAAATTCTTAGATAACTACCCAACGATTTCTCTGCGCCCTCGCAACTCCCCATTACAACAGGGATGATAAGCAGTTGTCAACTTCCGGTCTGCTCCTAAGGTTTCCAAGAACCTATCCCAGAATTTCGCCGTGAATTGCACACCTCTATCGCTAAGCACCTGCTCTGGACACCCATGTAACCGGTATATATGCTGCACATATAACTTAGCCAATTTTTCTGCCGAAGGCAAGCCAGTTAACGGTATAAAATGGGCTTGCTTTGAAAACATGTCCAGCACAGTCCGGATATACCTATACCCTTTACTAGGGGGCAACTCCCCCACAAAGTCGGTACTAATATGTGTCCATGGCCGCACCGGAGTAGCCACCACCTGGATCAATCCTGGGGCTTAGCAGTAGGTACCTTCCCCCGTGCACAAGCCTCACAACTACTCACATAATTCTTTACCGATGTCCTCATTCCTGGCCACCAATATCGGGCTTTGATTGCAAAGAAAGTCTTAGTAAATCCCCAATGCCCTGCTGTCTTGTGGTCATGGAACAACTCCAACACCCTATTCCTTAACTCCGCTGGTACATACAATTTCTCCCGAACTATCCACAATCCCTTGACCCTTTTACATTCCAACTCATGGGCCTTCAACCAATCATCCTTCTCATAACACCTCTGAAACTCTTTTACCCACTCTTCCAGCTCCTCATCCTCCTGCTTTATTTCCAACTTCGCTTGTGCTCGTGTCTGCACCCTCAGACCCCACTGGTCCTTTGTGAACACTCTCCCCACACTTGGAAGAGGATCTGGCCCCACTGCAGGATAACGCGACAATGCATCAGCAACCACATTATCCTTACCCTTTATATGCTTCAACACAAAATTAAACCTAGCCAGATACTGGGCCCATCGTAACAATTTAGGAGACAACTTCTGGGGCTCCCTAAGAAATTGCAAATTCTTATGATCAGTTAACACTTCAAACGGGTGAACTGCCCCCTCCAAAAGTGTCTCCACGTCTGCAGAGCATAACGAATAGCAAACGCCTCCTTTTCCCACACTGGCCAATTCCTTTGCTGCTCCCCAAATTTCTTAGAGAAATAAGCACAGGGTTTCAACACCCTTCCTCGTCCTTCTGTAACAAAGCTCCTCCATATGCCCAAGCGGAAGCATCACTCTGTACCACAAAGGGTTTTGCTGGATCTGGATGCACAAGCAAAGGACCTTTAGTGAAAGCTACCTTTAAAGAATCAAAAGCCTTTTGACACTCTACAGTCCAACCCAACCTGGCACCAGGCGCCCTCACCCTTACCTTTTGTCTTGAGCAACTCTGTAAGAGGCAAAACAATATTAGCAAACCGGAAATAAAAGACCGATAAAAGTTAGCCATCCCTAAAAAAAGCCTGTAACTGTCTCCTTGTTTTAGGAGCTTCCCAAGCCAACACATCTGCCACTTTACCCGGATCCATGGACACACCCTCTCTACTAATTCTATATCCCAGGAAGTCAGTTTCGCTCTTGCTAAATTCACATTAACTTAACTTAACAAACAATCTGGCCTGTCTCAATCTCTCCAATACTTCCCGAACTAACTGCACGTGCGCCTCTTTGGTTTGTGAAACCACAACAATGTCGTCTAAATAAACATACACCCCCTTATACAAAAGAGGGTGCAGCACCTCATTAATCAACTGCATAAATATACTGGGGCCCCCGGCCAAACCAAAAGGCATGACGACCCATTCGTACAGCCCCAAGGGACACGAAAAAGCAGTCTTCCACCTGTCCGATTCTCGCACCCGCACTATATGGAAGGCATTTATAATATCCAGCTTTTTGTGAAATACCTGCCTTTCCCCAATTGCCCTAATAGATCCTTGATTAAAGGCAATGGATAACAATTAATGGTACTTATCGCATTAAGACCCCTATAGTCGATACACAACCTTAATTTCCCATCTTTCTTTTCCCTAAAGAAAACAGGGGCTGCAATAGGGGATTCCGATCTTTGGATGTACCCTTTCTTTAAATAATCATCCATCTGCTCCTCCCTTAACGTAACCTTCTCCTTCTCAGACATAGGATAAATCTTTGGCTTAGGGAGTACTGCCCCTTCTTTCAGTTCTACCTTGCACTGTACATTCCTGACTGGGGGCAGATTGTCGGCTAATACAGGGTTGAACACATCTGCTAAGTCAATATATTCCTCAGGAATCTGTGGCTCACCTCCTTTCTTCTCTTCATTCACATACACACCACCATTCGCCACAGGCCGGCACTCTAATGTACCTGCTTTCCAATCTATGATTGATCAGCCTGTCTCAGCCAAGGCAATCCCAATATAATTTCATGTTCCATAACAGGAGCCACTACACAATCCAGCTCCCCTCCCAAGTATCAACCTTTCCCTTTAACCTTTCGTTCCCAATGGAAAGGGCCCTCCTCCCCACAAAAGTTCCATCCAACTGGGCAAAATGTACAGGAGCTGGTAATTCCTGAATTTCACATTTCAAATCCTTAACTAATCCAGGACACATAATGTTTTCAGAACACCCGCAATCCACCAATGCTTTATGCGTTTGATATTTTCCTTTCTTTTCCAATTCGATTTTACAAACAATACTTGGGGCCCTTTTCTCACCCCATCCGCACTCTCCATCTTTTCACCCAGGGCACCTCGGGCAACTTTCACATTTTTGGTATCCGGTAACTTTCTTAGATGACATTGGAAGGAATAATGTCCCGGCTTAGAGCAAATGTAACACAAGCCTTTCCCCACAGTTGGCTTTCCGCTAACACTACTCCGCTGGCTCGCTTCCGGTTACACGTCTTGACCCTGGCCGAAATCGCCTCGTAGGTCCTACTGCCGACTTCCGCCGTTGCACTTGGGCCAGAATACCTTCTACGTTACCAGCCAATTGGATCCATCCATCGACATCACCAGGGTCTCCACGATGAAGGCACCACTCCAACAACTCGTCGTAATCCGTCTTTAAATAGTTCAAGGAGGGTTGCTTGCGACCACTCCGCTACCTTGCCCGCAAGGCTCATAAACTCCTCCGCATACTCCGTTACAGATTTATTGCCTTGCGCCTCAGAGCTTCTTTGGCCTTTACTCTCTCCAGTGGGTCACGAAATCTGCTCTTCACAGCCCGAAGAAACCTCTCAATGTCCCCAAACATGGATCCTGTCGATCATGGCACTGCACGTACCAGTCCGCAGCTCTTCCTTTAAGCACAGCTCCCACAGCACGCACTCTGCTGCCTTTACTTGGGTACAAGTGTCCATAATCTTGCATGTGATCGCCAACTGAGGCAACTTTACATGCCTCACCATCAAACTCCACACGGAGCGGCTCCTTCCTGGGACGAACATCACCCCCCAATTGGGGTCTCCATTCCCCTGCTCCATCTCTTCCGGGCATCTGGGCACCAGGCTGGGATCTCCATCCTCCAGATCCATCCCTCTTGGGCACCTGAATACCTCTTCCCAGTCCTACAGCTTTAGGTTGGACTGAACCCCTTCATTCACCACTCTCAGCCTGGCACCACCATATGCTGCTCCTCGCGGAACTCCTGACTGGGCATCAACCCCCACACTCCCGAAGGAGATCTAGGATGGGTTTCAACCCTCTCACTGTCCATCCAAGAATAACGCGTAAAATCGCCTCCCTCAGGCGGGCCCCACATAGAATCTTGGTTCTTAAACATCTGCTGGGACATTCGCTGCAATGTCTTCTCCAAAGCCGCAACTTTGCATCCCAACACCTCCACTTCCGTGGGAGAACTCGGCTCAGTAGTTTCACTCCCGAGTCGCCTCTCTGGACTTACTGTGCACCGCCGCAGCTGCACCCTGAGTCGCACTGGATCCACATGACAAGCTTCCCTGGATCCTCACGAAGAATATGTCCCTCTGGAGCAGCCGCACGCCATGCTGACGCCGTTTCTCCGACCCGATCATGGAGGCCAACCTCATCCATAGTATTCCACCCCCATTCCAAAGTACATCTTTCATGGACTGCTCCAGTAACATAATCCCAGCTTTCCACATATTCCTCCGCCTCTTGCATAAACCTCTCCATTCCTGGGAAAGTTTCAGGGGCTTCAGCTTCTGTCAGGAACTTCAATGCTTTCCAGTAAAGACGCTACAGAACTGCCGCTTCTTCCAGTGGTAGTTTATTGAAGACACAAAACCTATAAAGCTGAAGCACCCGCTTCCCATCACCACAATCCTTATATACTAATCCCTCCCCCATGCAATGCCTGGAGAGGGTTGCATCCTGACTCAGCAATCCCAGTGAGCCTTTGCATTACCCAGAGTTTCCTGGGTATTACATCATACCCCAGAGTCTTATCTAGACCAAAGGTCATAGTCCCAGTATATTCAACTGCAAAGAAATAGAGCAAAGTTCATGGTTGAGTCATCTCTCTCTGGCTCAGCAACTCAGGTGAAAGTAGTAGGCTCATGGCAGGCTTGAATCTGTCTCTGGCCCCAGGCATAGAGATTCTAGCCCTGACAGTGTTCTTTTCCTTTCCTGTCGCTTTTTACCTTGCAAAGCATTATTGGCTTTTGTAGTTAATATGACTGTTTCAGTTTAGTAATCTTGGTTTCCAAAGAGAGCTCAGGCTTGATTTGTTCTAAGATCCATTGATTTGTCTTTTTGGTAGTCCCAGAGTATCCACAGAACTGTCGCTCAGCAACACATTCGAAATGAGTTGTTTCTCTTCCTGTCAGTCTTCTCCACTATCCAGCTTTCACAATCATAAATAAAAACAGGTAATGCAATTGCATGGACAATCCTGACTTTAGTATTCAGGCCGGACCAGGACCCTTGGCGCAGACCTCCATGTGGGTGCCCGCGGTCTCTGGACTCCACTGCTGCTCTCGCACCGGCGCTTCTACTGGGACACCCCCGCCTGCCCCCGTTTGATGGCATGGCGGGACCCTAGGGCACCGTCGCTGACACTCTCCCTCTCCCTCCCCCCCCCACTTGTTCTTCCCCTGTCTACTCTGTATATGTTGTCTCGATGTGCCACTGGGCACTCAAACTTCTGTAAACCGCTCCAAGCCTTCGGGGAGTGGCGGTATACAAGTTTGATGAAATAAATAAATAAATAAATAAATAAATCTTTACACTTGAGGATCTGAGGAATATGGAAAAATGTGGAAGAATGGGTGCTTTGTTATATATTGCAGCAGCTACATTGGTTCCAGTGGAGCACCGGGGCTCCTTCAAAGTGTTGATTATCACCTTCAAGGCCTTATATGGTTAGGGGCCGTCATACCTAAGGGACCGTCTCACCCCATATAAACCTCAGAGGTCACTGCACTCCATTGACCAAAATCTTTTGATGATTCCTAGCTGCCGCTCATATTGGCTGACATCGACTAGATGGCGAGCCTTTACAATCATAGCTCCAACTCTTTGGAACACTCTGCTGGAAGATGTCCGAGCTTTGAGAGATTTAACAAAGTTCTGCAGAGCATTAAAGACATTTTTATTCCAGCAGGCTTTTGGGGTCTGATTTGGTTAACCAGTTGTAAATAGTTTTATAGTTTTTAGCTAAGATTTTATTTTTTTCCCTGGTTGTTTTAAAGTGTGTTTTTAAACTCTGTAAGCCGTCTTGAGCCCTCAGGGAAAGACGGCATACCAAACTGAATAAATAAATAAATAAATAAATATACAGTGTTCCCTTGCTACTTCGGGGTTTGCTTATTGCGGACTCACTATTTTTGCGGATTTCAAAAAATATTAATTTAAAATATATATCATGTTATTTTCACTGTTTTGTGGGGGTTTGCTGCCACCACTCTCCAAGGCACTTTCCCTCCTCAGTCCTCCCTCCCTCCAGCCTTGAAGGGCCTTTCCTTCACTTTATTATTTTAAGTTTATAAAGACTTAAAATAGTGTATAACTACTAAAATAATGTATAAATATTAAAATAAATGGAGCATCCCTACATTGTGGTTTTTCACTTATTGCTGGAGGTCCTGGAACGTAACCCCAACATTAAGTGAGGGAACACTGTAATATATCGGGGATGGCATTTAATTTAGTTGTACAATGTACAATGAGAATTAAGTCCCCCTATATTGTGTAATATGTAGCTGCCCTTCCAGATCCTAGTCTTCTTCTGATTTTTCACTGTAGCCTCCACTTTGATTTGTGACTTAGCCAAGCTTTAGGAATCTTTCACTACTTGAATGTCTTGATTTTCTACTTTAAAGTTATGTACGTAATCTGTGATCATTATTTCTTTTTCCTTAATGTTCAACTGTAAACTTGCCTTTGCACTTTCTTCCTTGACTTTTTCCCAGTGATCATTTCAAGTCTTTGATCTTTTCTGCTAGTAGTATCATCTACATATTTTAAATTCTTGATTTTCTTTCCTCCAATGTTCACATCTTCTTTCTCATAGTTTAAACCAGCTTTGCTTGTTATATGTTTAGCATACAAGTTAAACAAATGGGATGGTAAAATGCAGCTAATTGGAAACCATTTTGCTTATCCACAACAATGGTGCCTTGCCCTGAGTACAGATTATGCAATAGGAAATCAAATGTTTCCTAATGTAGTATCATCTACATATTTTAAATTCTTGATTTTCTTTCCTCCATTTTATGTTACAAAATTATATTTGTACCTTTAAGTGTTTTCAGTGATGTTAATTTCAGTGTTACAAGGTACAGTTGAGTTGCTCAACAATTAGATTCCTGGGGAAAGGTGGGGGTCTAATTGTTATGTCCTTAAATGCTCCTTTCCATTTTGTATCCTTCCCTTTGTGGCTTATTTTTGAGTTACCTGTGTGACTCCCTTTTATGGCTCTCCTGTGTGGAGTTTTACTTTGTGGATTTTCTCCTGTATGGACATTTCATTTTACTTACAATAAAGTAAGTTGACTTTTTGGTATGGAGTTTTTCTCAATGACCACATTACTTCTGGGCTAAGCTGAAGCTGCTACATTTTGTTTTACTCTGCAAGATTAGGTTTGTGTTTTATATTTTGGAAAACCTAACACATAATCCCTGACAGGTTATGGGCCCAGGGATTGCATAGCCCATGTGTCTGGAGTGACTTTTGTTTTTGAAGTATGTGGTCTGGAAGATTGAGAAAAGTTTTTTTTGAAAGCATGTTTGGCTTTCTGTTCCTGAGAGTTCGTGGGAGTTGCTGCTAAACGCTGAGCTTCAAGATATCTGCCTCCGGAGATAATGAGGAGAGACAGAAGAAGATTTCCAGCCTGTGACGGAGGAGTTTTTTTGTTTAACTTTCCCTTCTACGTGCTTATGCAACTAGGGCCAATTTTAATTGCTTTCCTGTTTTGTTTTGCACAAAAGGGATTTGTTTTTCTAAAAGAACTTGCCTGGACTGTCGCAGCAGAGCTGATAACAACTGTTTGTTTCTTCTTTATGCGGAGTGATTTGCAGGCAGCTGGTAAGCTGCTGGAAGCTGTTTTGGTTTCATTTTTCCCTGCACCAAAAGGAATGGTAAAGGAGAAGTTTTGTTTTTCTACATGAAGTGTTATGGCTTGGCTGTTTTCCCTGTTGCTGACGCCGAAGGGAGAAGATAATTGCCTGTGAGTCAGACCCTGTGTGACTTCAAAGGAATACTGCAAAGTTTGAAAGATATTGGACTGCTAGAAGCCAATTTTACACGGAGATAAATTGGCTGGGCTTAAACCCAGGTATACTGAGGGTCCTTTTCTGTTGTTGCAGTGATTTGTTTTTTGGAGCTTTGGGACTTTAAAGTGAAAGAACACAATGGCTTTGCCGCCTGTTCATATTGGTTCACTCCCATTTGAAAAACTTACTGATAAGAACTGGCTGAGTTGGAGTATCAAATTTAAAGCGTTTTTGGTTTCACAAGATTTATGGGAAATAATTGAAACGTTGCCAGCTCAACCTGATGCTACTGAAAGGAAGCAAGATGAAAGAGCTCTAGCGCTTCTTCAGTTGTCTGTGACAGACCCTTTATTGGTTCATCTTCATGATATTCCTCATGCTCAAACAGCATGGAATTTGTTCAAAGATATGTTTCAGAGACAGAGCAGTGGGTCAAAGATAATTTTTATGCGCCAGCTGTTTAACCTCAAACATGAGGAAGGTACGCCAGTACAACCACATGTTACGAAAGTTGTGGCTCTTTTTTCGGAGTTAAGAGCAAGAAACATTTTTCCTCCTGAGCAGCAAGCTTTAATTCTAATGGGGTCCCTATCTCAACCTTTTTATGTGTTTATGGATTCTCTTCATGGAATTCCGGACAGGGATCTTACAATACCTTTTATTTCTGGAAAAATTATGGAATTTGAAGCTCAACGGAAATTGAGAAGTTCTGCTCCTGTGCAGAAGTATCCAGGAACTGCTTCTAATGACACTGCCTGTGTTGTTAAGCCAAAGTCACAAGTGGTGTGCTTTAAATGTAGAAGGAAAGGACATATTGCCAAGAATTGTTGGCAGAATCCAGGACAGTGGAGAAACAAGCAAGCGGAGAAACCTAGTTCTTCAAAGGACTTTCAGCATGCTTTCCTGGTGACTTCAAAGATGGATAAAATGAACTCTTACATACTCGATTCTGGCTGTTCTCAACATTTGGTAAAGACTGTAGAACTTTTGACAAATGTGAGAGACTCTGATATAGATTTCATTTCTTTGGCTGATGATAGAAAAGTTCAAGTGATTTCTTGTGGTGATCTTTATATTGATAGTCTGAACTGTACTCTTAGGAATGTGTATTTTGTTAAAGAAATTGTGTATAACATTCTGAGTGCAAGCAAACTTTTGGATGAAGGTTTTGATGTGTCTTTAAAGAAAGAGAGATCTGTGTTAATTGATCCTCAAGGTAATGAAGTGCAACTTATACAGGAAAAGGGATTTTTCATTTTAAGGTCATCTGCAAATGTTAATTTGTCTGCTTGTATTGATCAGATACCTGATAATCCCAGGCCATTACACGACAAATGTATTCATGAATTTCATAGGAAAATGGGTCATTTGTCATGGCAGCACTTGAGAAAGACAGCTGAGTTGTGTGCAATTCCTATTCAAAGTTGTAAGAATTTTTTGGATTGTGAAATTTGTGCATCAGAAAACCTTAAGAAAGCTCCTATTGCAAAATATAGTTCTAGAGTTTCAAAAGGATTTTAGAGCTTGTTCATTTGGACATATCAGGTCCCCATCCTACTTCTGTAGGTGGTTCAAAATATTTTTTGATTTTGGTCGATGACTTTTCGAGGTTGAAGTTCACCTTCTTTCTGAGAACTAAAGGTGAAGCTTTTCAAAAGATTTCTGCTTGGTTGAAGCTAATGCAGACACAGTTCCCTGAGTACCCAGTACAAGCTTTTCAAAGTGATCGTGGTGCTGAGTTTATGTCCAAACAAATGAAAAATTTGTTGGAAAAGTGTGGAATAATTCACAGATTGACTAATCCTTATTCGGCTAGCGAAAATGGTATCGCAGAGCGTTGGATCGGAGTGGTAAAAGTTGTGGCTAGAAAAATGCTAAGAGATGCTAGTTTGTCTGATGGTTTGTGGGCTGAAGCCGTGGCAAACGCCACTTATGTGCTCAATCGTTCTTTTTGTAGAAGTGTCAATAGTATTCCTTATGTATTGTTTTTTGGAAAGAGTCCTAATTTGAATTCAATTTGAGTGTTTGGAAGTGACGCATTTGTCCTAATTCCTTCACAACAAAGACACAAGAAGGATACTATTTGGAAGAAATTGAAATGTCTTGGCCCTGCTCCTGAGTCAAAGGGTTGGCGATTTTGGTGTGGTGACAATCGGGTGATTGTTTCTAGAAATGTGAAGTTCCAACAACATAGTGGTTGGGAGAGGATTCATTCAAATCAGGAAGTGTTTGTGCCTTTTGAAATTCCTCCAATACACATACCACAAGCCACACAGCCAGCTACACAACAAGATTCACAATCAATGACACAAACAAGTACACAGGTACAATCGGTTCCACAACAGACTGCACAGTCAAATATACAACCAAGTACATCTGAAGATACACAGTCAGGAACACAAGTCAGTAGTCCTGTGATTGAGAGTAAAGGTTCTCAAAAGAGGAAAGTCGAAGCTGAATCCTCTAGTAGTTCAGAAACAGATGAGACTGGTGGAGGAGCAAGGACCATTCCTAGGCGTAGTTCTAGAAAGACTAAGGGTATTCCCCCAAAGAGGTACCACTGTGATTTTGTGAAGTTTCAAAAGAAAAACTGGTCTGAACCTCAGGGTTACAAAGAAATATTATTGATATTTTGATTGAACCTCTTAATTTTGAAAAGCACAATGAGTTTTGTGAGAAACTGAATTTATAAATGTGAACAAATATAATTTTGTGGAGGAGTGTTGAAAGTTTTATGTTACAAAATTATATTTGTACCTTTAAGTGTTTTCAGTGATGTTAATTTCAGTGTTACAAGGTACAGTTGAGTTGCTCAACAATTAGATTCCTGGGGAAAGGTGGGGTCTAATTGTTATGTCCTTAAATACTCCTTTCCATTTTGTATCCTTCCCTTTGTGGCTTATTTTTTTTTTTGAGTGACTCCCTTTATGGCTCTCCTGTGTGGAGTTTTACTTTGTGGATTTTCTCCTGTATGGACATTTCATTTTACTTACAATAAAGTAAGTTGACTTTTTGGTATGGAGTTTTTCTCAATGACCACATTACTTCTGGGCTAAGCTGAAGCTGCTACATTTTGTTTTACTCTGCAAGATTAGGTTTGTGTTTTATATTTTGGAAAACCTAACACATAATCGCTGACAATTTTGCTTATCCACAACAATGGTGCCTTGCCCTGAGTACAGATTATGCAATAGGAAATCAAATGTTTCCTAATGCATAACCTAATGTGTATCCTGTACAGCCATTTTGTAAAAGAGATCCATCAGTTTTTGTGATCCACACAATTAAAGACAACAAAGGAGTAGAACAGGAGACCACTTTCCAAAGATCCAAGAAATCAAAGGGAAGTTTAAATCAAGAGTGGGGATGCTCACTTCACTCCCTAGATTATGGTCTGGACTTATTTGCATTTTGAATCATTTTATAATATACAATTATAACATTGGGTGTGTTTCTATAACTGCATTTGCAGTTTCCCAGTGTTTTACTCACATAGTATGGGCTCTTGGCTAATTTAAGGCAACCCCTCTGTAAAGATGACGCAGCCTTCGTGCATGCGTCTGCTTCACTGGTTGTTTTAGTCTCTGCACCTTCAAACAGTCTCGCTGCCACCAATAAATTGTGAGGAGGCTTGTGTTTTCCGAAGAAGTTATGGAGAGACTTGGTTTAAAACAGGCTTGAAATGTTTATTTTCACAATAGCGTAGTGGTTACAGTATGTTCAGAGCTTATTTGGTTTCACATCCGAAGAGGAAAATCTCATGGTTACTTAAACTACTACAGGGTCCTGTGGTACCAGACTTTAACAACTCTCTAGTTGCTCTCCACAAGTCTTTACCACAAGGAACACCTCTCTAAAGGCTACAGACAAACTCTGAGAAATATGGGTTGCTTACCTGTAACCGTAGTTTCTTGAGTGGTCAGCGTGAATAGCACCTATGGTATTTCCTGCGCCCTGCGCAGACAGTTCGGAATCTTTAAAAAGTTAATATCACTTTAAATTGTAGCCCCACCCACATCCCCTCGAGCATATATAGCCAGTGGGAGGGGCTGCCACCTCAGATCCTTTACTCCGCCGCAAAAGCAGCTTGAAGGACCGAGGCATGATATCAGCGGGGAGGATGGGCGGGAGCGTGCTATTCACGCTGACCACTCAAGAAACTACGGTTACAGGTAAGCAACCCATATTTTCTTTTTCGTGGTCAGCCGTGAATAGCACCTATGGTAGACTAGCGAGCTAATAACATGGCTGGTGGGTATCATGCCACCGTAGTGTAGGACTGCTCTGCCACAGAATGCATCCTGTGCAAGATGAAGGTGAGCAGAGTAGACCAAGCATCTATCCAGCAGTAGCCTAGGTCTTCCAAAGGAAGCCCCTCACGAGTAGTGGGGTTACCATAGATCTAATGGAATGATCCTTAAACTACTCAGATAAGTACAACCATTCAAATGGTAAGTCAGATATGCCCCTGAGACAATCCAGAAAGGCAACGGTTCCATAAACACATGGAGGCCACTGGCATCCTCCCAGTACGTTAAGTGTAACCATGCTATGCATGTCGAAGGAGAAGAGAATAGACGAACCACTGTCTACCAGAGATCTTCTACAGTTCTGGAAATTAAACATATAGTCGATGAAGACTGTATTCTATCGGGGCGGAAATTGACGGAAGAAGGATTGAGCACTCCCAAGATTATGCTTGTTCATAGAACATCTAGGTTGATTCACCAAATCAAGTCTGCTTGCAAAGGCAGAAGTAAGAATTTTCTCCTTCAGTAAATGGTACAATGTCTGGAAAGACATAACGGGAAGAGTGTCTGGACGTAACAGTGATACGATACCGAATATAATATTATTTTCTGCAAATCCCATTGTTGATATGAGGATGAGTAAATATGTTTCAATATATTATATTTAGTACAAATATGTCAAGTCAAAGTAAGCATATGAACTCCAAGATGTTGTGGTCTACTATTGATTTTCAGAATGAGAGTTAATTAAAGAGATCTTGAACTCTTCCAAGAGGAGATGCAAGAAGTCTAGGGCTGAAATGATAGAACAAAAGAATGTGATAACATAATTATTACAATAGAATATTGTCTGGCGACCTTTATCTTGCGTCAGGTCGCTCAGGAATCAAGGCCCATACCAAATAACAAATAAGGGGAGAAACATGTCTATATGGCCGAAACAGTACCATGCATGATGAGTAGTGATTGTAAAGTCACATAAGGTCTATGGGCCGAAATAGGACCATGCATGCAGAGTAACGATTGTAAAGTCATATAAGGGAAAACCACATAAACCAGATATTAAAAGGAATAGAAACTTCGATTTAGTCGCCAGTATCCAGTTACAGATACACAGATAGCTATGTTACTAATGTGAAAATGGGTTGCCATGGTAGCCCTATAGTCAGGGAAACCCATGTGAGACCAACTTACATGCATTAAGCAAAGGACTGGTTCTATACGATGTAAGAAGGATGTATTGACAATAAACCCCTGGAATCAGTTTTAGCAAACGAAGTGTCGTTATCAACAGGTAAGACTATTATATAGCAATACCATTCAAAGCTGAGAGAAAGGATGTAGCAGGTGATGTTTCTTAGGTTCAGTAAAGTTCATTAGCGGTCATTACTGTTAGATAGTCAGAGATAACTGAGAGAGTGCAAGAGGAGAGCAGTAATGGATATCTGTGGTCTGGTGACAGACCATTCAAGATTGATATCCTCAGCAATCAGTGGCCAGAGAATAATGCAATCAGTGGCCAGAGAATAATGTCATGTGACATCACATGGAGGTATTGTTAATAATATTATTTATTTATACATTATGTATTTACGTCATTCGTATTCCGCGTTTCTCAGTCCAAAGGGGACCCATGGCAGACCGCAATGCATATACAGGCAAACATTCAATGTCATTGCCACATAGCTCATAAAGGCAATTTAACATTCCCGAATCTGTTCAATTGATCCTCATCACAAAGTGGAGCTTAAACTTACTACTTGACAGATGTAACTGCTCTTTGGGTTGCAAAGGTCGACAACAAGCTACACAAATTGGTCGAGTGTTCACCTTGATCCGGGCAGGCCTCAACTTCATGAACTTCTTGTTAGTAGAGATCTTATGAATCTCCACAGGGTATTTGAAGTTCCCTGACTCCATAGTCATCCTGGCTATTAGTAAAACAAACTCATTCATGCTATCCTCCCTCGCGTTCATCGGAGGGCCAGATGTGTACCCGAAGAAACAGTGTAATCCAGGTGAATAACCACCATGTCAAGGGGTCACATTCACTTAAGGCCCATGAAGTCTGCAACAAGGGCCCCTACCACTGAGTCAACTGAAGTAGATGAGACAGTTGCGATCAGTTCATGTATCATCCTGACATCTAGTAAGGGACGCTAATGTTACCAAGTAATACATTCTGTTCAATTTATAGGCTCAGACGAAACCAGTCAGGTTTTAATACCAATGTTTCTGAAATACATTGTTAGCTCCTGATACAAGAAACATATAATTACTCAGCAAACATATACGAAGAAATATAACTATGTGACGAATGTTGCTGTCCTTGAGCAAACAGGGGTCACCAGCAACGAGACCATGCTATAGAGAACACAGTTGCACTGGGCAGGGCACATCTATAAGATGGAGGAACACCGGTTCCAAAGACACTACTCTATGGTGAACTCGCTCCAGGTCATCCCCAAAAAAGGGCTCCCTATAACAACATCTCAGGCCCAGCAATGGTCACATTTGGAGGCATGGAGATGCAATATCCACAATGCTGTGGCATCTTTCGAGAAGACACGCCGAACGAGTCTCGAGAGAGACGACAGCGCAGAAAGAACTGCAACTTGGAAACAATCTCACCAAAGGAGACTTTCTGCTGTGCTTTCTGCAAGCGAACTTGCTTTCCTCAGATTGGTCTTTTATTCATCAATGCTGACCTCCTGATGTGCTTTCTGCAATTGGTCTTTAGTCATCAAACTTGCTGTTTTCTAAGATTGGTCTTTAGTCATCAATGCTGACCTCCTGCTGTGCTTTCTGCAAGCGAACTTGCTTTTCTCAGATTGGTCTTTTAGTCATCAATGCTGACTTTCTGCTTTGCTTTCTGCAAGCGAACTTGCTTTTCTCAGATTGGTCTTTTAGACATCAATGCTGACTTTCTGCTGTGCTTTCTGCAAGCAAACTTGCTTTCCTCAGATTGGCCTTTCATACATTTGCATGTTTTTAGAACTGCTAGGTTGGCAGTTGCTAGGTCTAACACTAGGTCTAACACATTCCAGACACTTTGTTGGGTCACTAAGTCTGTCAGGTTCTAATACTCAATGTTCGTCAAATACATGTAAGGCCACTATAACTCCATGCCATCAAGAACAAGTAAACACATCTGCCTAATTGTGTTGGCCAAGTAAATTTCCCTTTGATTTAAATTTTGCTGCGCGTCTTCATTTTAAATTGAGAGCTGTTATTGTCCCTAGACAACTTAAAGTCGTATGGCTGGCATGACTGCAAAACCATGACAGGGAAATGACTGCCCCAGCCCGAAAAGTACCTTGAGCCTTGAAACTGCCCTTTGGAATGCGAGGGGGAAAGCCTCATGGAGCAGCAAGATCGTGTGTAAGGCCTGTTGAGAGCCTTTCGGCATGGGAGCAGCACCCCCCCCCCCCCTTTCCTGGGCGGAGTTTGCTGCTTCAGCTCCACTCTAGCTTCATGGGAGGAGTTTGTTGCCTTGGAGATATTCCCTTCTTCTGGGAATCAGGCTCAGATTTCTTTTCTTTTTTTGGATCCAAAGGCAGTTTGAGTTTAAAGTGGTTTAGGTACGTTCTTTTATTTTCTTTCTGCTGTATTGTAAAGGCCTCTCCCTTAGCTCTTCCTCCAGCGCGTCACTCAAGAGAATGCCGTGGAGGAGGATCGGCAGAAGTACCCTCTCGAGCTGAGCAAGGGGGCGAGAGAAGGTTATGACTCTTTCCTACCAGCACTGGGTCTGCTCTTCCCTGCCAGCACCAGAGCGCAACAGGGAGCAGCTGGCACCGAGTAAGCCCTTTGAATCATGCTTGGAAACTGCTTGAAGATCTTTTTTCTCTCCCTCGATGCTACGAGGGAGGTTGGGAGCGCGTGCGCGCGCTTGAGCCCTAGCGTCATCGAGGGCGCTCTCCCTGAGCCCTAGCGTCATCGAGGGCTCTCCTCCTCTCCCTCCATGCTGCGAGGGAGATCGCTCTCGAGCCCGAGCGTCCTCTAGGGCCCGAAGGCTTTCTCTCCTCGATGCTGCGAGGAGAGAAAAAAGGAGGAAGGGGCCGGAAGGCTGCATGCTCAGCCATCGCTCGCTCAGGCGCTCCTGCGCGCGCGTGCTCTCCACCTCGGCAGCTCAGGTCGGGCTCGACTAGGCCCCGCCAAGCCATGCCGACGCCGAAAACAGGGAGAGGCGCTCCTGCGCGCGTGCGCTCTCCATCTCGGCAGCTTAAGTCGGGGCTCGACCAGGCCCCGCCAGGCCATGCCGACGTCGAAAACAGGGAGAGGCGCTCCTGTGCGCCTGCTCTCCACCTCGGCAGCTCAGGTCGGGCTCGACTAGGCCAGCGAGGTAGCCAGCCCGTATGCGCGCGCGCGCGCGCTCTCCATCTTGAGAGCTCAAGCCCGAGACCCTCCCTGGCCATGAGAAGCGCATCCAGGCCCCGCACCAGGAGACCCTGTCCCTGCCGATATCGGCAGCAACTTCAAAAGCAGCGAGAGGCTGCTGGATGGAGCCATGTATTCGATGTGGAGGCGCTTCTCTTTGGCGGGTTCGAGCTCAACGGAGGGCCTTTGATTCTTCTGTTTGCCCTCGCGCATGCCTCACACCGGAAGGTGGGGCAGAGGCGCTTTGAAAGGACTCCAGTCCCAGCCGTCTTGCGCATGATCCCAGTGGATCAGAGGCACCAATTGGGGAACTCCAGCCCCGACGGCCTCGCGCATGCTTCACACCCGAGGGTGGAGGGAGCAGAGGCGCTAATCTCCATGTTGCTAGACACATGGGCTCAAAGAAGGTTGGCGGCCATTTTGGCTGCATGTCGCACACCGAAGGTGGGACAGAGGCGCTCTTTAAAGTGGTGGCCCGGGAGCTGTTGCTATCCCATCTATGCTTCAGTCTTCGACGTTGCAGAGCTCCTGCATTCCGGGGAGGTTGGCGGCCATTTTGGCAGCACTTCTCTTCAGCCTTTTTACCGTTGCTGCCACCAACTGTCAACTCAGGTGGTGTTAATATATAACTACCAATATGATGAATATCGAATTTCATTATTTAATGTTAATATTAAATATTAATATGTTACATTTTATTAATATTATTTTCAGTAAAAATAAGTGGTAACAAATCACCTCTTATCAAAAGGTAATAATTAATAATTCCAAAAGGTAATTAATAATATCAGAAGATTAATCAAAACTAATAATTAATTAATAATAAATAATAAATGGTGATGGCTAATTTTCACCAAGATGAATAATTAATATAATTACAATTAATAATAAATAATAAATGGTGATGACTAATTTTCACCAAGATGAATAATTAATATAATTACAATTAATAATTGGTGGTGGCAAAACACCACCAATATGAAGAATATTAGAAATTTACAATTTGTAGTCCTTATACGCTAGTCAAATATGAGTTAAGATTCCTAGCTGTTGCAGCAGCGGCGAAAAAAGGATCTGAGGTGGCAGCCCCTCCCACTGGCTATATATGCTCGAGGGGATGTGGGCGGGGCTACAGTTTAAAGTGATAATAACTTTTTAAAGATTCCGAACTGTCTGCGCAGGGCGCAGGAAATACCATAGGTGCTATTCACGGCTGACCACGAAAAGATTTCTTGATATAAGCTATGCTTTGCAGTTTGAATTTCAGATCAGGTCATCTTTTGCAATAAGCTTCATGTGTTTCCAAGCCT
>JARBWK010000612.1:0-27622 GCA_030556195.1 Anolis apletophallus
TAAATCTGAGAAGGATAAAGGAAAATACATGAAAAAGTAAGGACATTATTTTAAAAATCTAATGTATGCGAATTATTGGCAATCAATATGTTATTTAAGTCAATGACAACAAAACAAAAACTATAGTAATCATGACCAGAAAACTAATAACCATTAACTTGCCCATTTGGCCATCCACCCTGTGATGAGGTGGTTATTTATATGTTAATCACATGTTTGTGTAGCACAGCAGTTCTTGTTTGTGCTTGAGAGCAGGGCTAGACCCGGGGTTCCCTTGGCATTGGGGCCTGCAGCTGCAGAGACAGATTCAGAAGAGGATTTGGAAGGGTGGGAAGGACAGTTTCCCATCAGCGGGCCTCCTTCGCCCACAGAAAGTTTGGCATGGGAAGAGCTGTGTTTTGGCCCTGACGTAGACATAGATAACCAGGTGCAAATGGAGGATAGCGATTCTGGGAGTTATGAGCACCCGGGGGGGAGGGTCACAGGAGCTTTGAGTGAAAACATGGATGAAAGCGCCTGGGAAGATTCTAGGGAGGAGAGCTCTCATGTAGATAGCGACCCAGCTGCTGAGAGACAAGGTGAACCTTGATAGGAGAAGTAGCATTGAGTCTGGGAGAAGGGGATGGCACCGCAGCTCAGACAGGCCGAGGTCCGTCAGCAGAGATTGAGACGACGGGGCCTAGAGCCGTCGGGGACCTCGGCCGAACGATTAAGTAGAGCGGGCGTGGGAACGCATCCCCAGTGCTTCAGCCACGTCTCTCTTGAGTAGGCGTGTTAGCAAAGTGGATCACGGAGCCGAGCGGGCTCATGGTCACCCAGTGTGCCGTGCCTTCCCCTTGCCTTGGTCCTGTTCCCGCATTGCCTTGCGGAGCCTTGCTCAAGCCTTGCAAAAGCCTTTGGATTGTTTTGCCAAGCTGTTTGGATCTTGTTGCTTCAAGCCTTTGATTGCTTTTATATCTCTTATGGACAATTTACCTTTTGGGCTGTTTTTATATTCAATAAAGTAGTTAGCCTTCAGCCCGTCTCTGTGTGTGTGATTAAGGGGCCGGTCAAGTCCGTGCATCGTGACAGTTTGTTTATGTATTTATAAGGAACATTCTTTAAAAGCTGCAGAGAGTGAGCAGTGGAATGTTCGCAGCAGCAAGCTGTAAGCAGAGGCGGTTGCCATGACAACAGAGGCCACTCTGGCTTTAGAATGTTCAGTTTGAATTTGACAGTTGGAGACAGTCAATTTGAATTTGACAGTTGGAGTTGCTGTGACCAGAGTCGGTTGGGAATTAGCAGTTGCTGAAGCTGCAAGCTGTCTGTAGGAACTGCAGTGTGCAGTTCAGTTCTGTGTGTGGGTTGAGGGGAACCCAAGTGTGTGGGACAAGTTAGTGCCAGGGTTGAGAGTAACCTAGTATTAAGTAGTTACTTGTGTGTAACTGTGGAAGGGGAATTTAAAACCCCAGTGTAACATTGTTTAAAGTTGCAAGTTTGTTCCTCTTCGGAGTTTTGAAACCACCTAAGCTTTGAGCCCATTTGTGTACAATAAACTGTTAAATACTTTCAACACTACATCTGTGGAAGTCATTTGTTCAGAAAGACCCTCACATCCAGTGGTCAAGTCTTGAGAAATGGTGGCAGCAAGATAATAATAAAGTGAAAGCAAAACATTGAGTATTGGTGGCAGTGGTCAGTCGTCCACAGTGAATCCAGTACTAGGTTTTGGAACATCTTCACACACCCGTTTTTGGGAGGTGCACACAAATGGATCTCAAAATCAGGTATTGAATGCATCTTATAGCTTTATGCATGCATAGTGATGCATACAGGTCTGAATTAGGCTAAGTTAATCCTCTTGGAAAATTATCTTTCATGATAAGCTTAGGCTATAGTGAAAAATTACAGATAAGTGGGGTGTTTCTGATTTTTATGTTGTAAATTTTGTAGGAGACATGACAGATTGCTTCTTGGCAGGGGGTTGGGCTGGATAACCCACCAGCTCTCTTCCAACGCAATGATTATGTGATTCTCAGATTTGTTTCTCAGATCTAAGGAATTGTTTGCCTATAGTTTCTCACATATTGTACATTTACGAGAGCAACCTCTACTAAATGGTTTAAGTACATCTCCTCTGTACGGCTCAGGTCCAGTTTTCTGAAGGAAAATGTTCCCCTATATGCGCTTGCATGTGTTTTGAGATCTTCTGGAGAGGCCCTTCTTTCTGTCTCATCACCTGCACATGTATTTCACATAAAATAGAGCCAAAGATCTTTTTAGTAGTTGTTTTTAGATTCTGAAACTGTATTCTGGTAGACTGGTACCCAGGCCCACATTAACACCTTTTTGCGCCTAGGCCACACTTTGGAATTATGCCCCTTTAAGCCAACCTCTACCCCCCCCACACACACACATCCTTTCATCTGCTCGTCCTCCGACGCCAGGGCTTGAGGCACTTGGCTCCTACCCAGTATCGGGGATTGCGCATGCGTTGTAGCCAGCAGCTGTACCGATGCCGCACTTCTCCCCGATACCAGGGCTTGTCACGTCTGGCTTCTCTCCTGTACTGGTATTAGCCGGCAGTGGCGCTTCTCTCTCCAGTAAGGAGGAGTCTCCTCCTTGTGTTGGAGGAGGAATACCAGCTTTCATGGTGTTAGGGCATGTGCAGTCTGCGCAATGGAGTTTCCTGTACTTCCACTGAAGGAGCCAGCAAGTGGATGCTGTCGGCATCGAGGGAGTTAATTGTTCCTCCTGTCGATGTCAACACTAGTGTCGAGAGCCCCTGTGCATACGCCATTTGTGCAACAATAGCAGAGGCAGGAGCTGGTATTCAGGAAGGGGCAGGGGCGGCGCCGAAAAGGAGGACCTCCGGTATCCTTCCTTCCTCATCTCCATGCGCGTTGTGTTTTTATTTGTTTCAACAGGGTTTTTTTGGGTTCATTGGCTTGTACCCCTCGGCCAGTGTTTCTCAATCTTTTTTGAGCCGCGACACACTTTTAACATTTAAAAAATCCGGGGGCACACCACCAACCAAAATGACACAAAATGACACTGTAACACAGTAAAGAACGGCTGGGATGGTGAGCTGCTGGGAGCAGCTGCTGGGAGTGCCAAAGCCAGGGAGGAGCCAGGCCACACCATGCCCCCTCCCTGGCTTCAGTTCTCCCACAGCTTTGCCAGCCTTGAGGGGCAGTGCCAAGCCAGCATTGTGCTGGCTCTGCCACCGCTGGCTTGGCACTGGCCCTCAAGGCTGGTGAAGCTGTGGGAGTGCTGAAGCCGGGGGGAGGGGGCGGAGCCAGGCTGCGTCATGCTCCCCCTCCCCCCCCAGCTTCAGTTCTCCCACAGCTTTGCCAGCTTTGAGGGGGCAAGCCAGCATTGTGCTTGCTCTGCCATCGCTGGCTTGGCACTGCCCCTCAAGGCTGGCGAAGCTTTGGGGTACTGAAGCCGGGGGAGGGGGCGGAGCCAGGCTGCGTCATGCTCCCCCCCCCCGGCTTCAGCTCTCTAACAGTGTGTATAAAATTTATTGCTTTTGACCAAAGGCCGTTGCAAGTCCAAAATAAAAAAGAGCGCACACACAAAACAATACATATGGAATTTGCATAGTAGACAATAAAAGGTTACCAGTTACTTATACACCATGAGTCACATTTAAACCTTTCTTAAACCAGATTATCTCCTTTACATAGGACAGCCATCTCCGCTATGTGCCTCCTCCTAATCTTCTTAGCCTAAAGGGCAAACAGGGCTACGCGCCAGGTCGTATATTTATCTGTATCCATAAGGAGGTAGAGTAGTATCTCTTGAGGATTCAGAAAGATTTTGTTGTCCAGTAAAGGTAAGATAAAGCGCTCCCTAGGATCTTTGTGTAGGGGGCAGCTCTCTAACAGAGGAGGAGCATGAGCGGTGGACGGGCTTCAGTAGGCGGGGCTCCTCCTCCGCGCGGCTTCAACAAGCAAGGGGCGAGAGTCATGGCAGATTGGAGGCTGGTTGGGGAAACGGCCGACGGAGGCGGTGCCCCAGTCCCTTCTTCTTTTTCTTTGCCGCCGCCCGTCCCTTCCTCCTCCTCTCCCAAGCAGCAGGAGTTCGGCAGGAGGAGGGGGGGAAGGAAGGGGGGCAGAGAGCTTTTCTCGCGGCACACCTGATGATCACTCGCAGCACACTAGTGTGCCACGGCACACTGGTTGAGAAACACTGCCCTAGGCCATGGCCTAGGTTGGCCTTATGGGTAATCCTGGTCTGCTGGTACCATCCTTGCTGTTCTTCTATATGCAGGTGAAGATTTTGTTTTTCTTTGCCTTGGAGGACTGATGGCTCTCAGGGAAAGGGTATTTAATAGTGTTCTGAACTGTCTATAGCTGTTGTTTATATATGGACAAGTTTTAACTTACTTCTAATTCTATTTTAAATTTTCCAAGCTGTGAACTTTCAAAAAGCCAATGGGCTCCGTAGAACTTCTCTCCCACACCACATTTCCATTGAATGGATTTTCTTCCTAGCCTCTTTCGCAACCACCCACGTAACAGCACTAACCTTATAAATCACACATTTTGGGGAGATATATATATATATATATATATATATATATATATATATATATTCATACAGCCAGAGGAAAAATTGTTAACTAAAAATGTCTATATATTTTCAATATGCTAAGCTCTGGGTCCTCCAAGCTTCCCCTGAAATTTGGCTCATATGTCAGCTGATGAAGAATGCCCAGATTCACTTCAAATTTTGCTTTGGGCAACATTTCAGTGGCACTTCCGCCTGTCATCAATGCAAGCTAATTACTGGGAATTGTGCTACTGCCATCTCGACAAAGGGAATATTCTGCCAAGCTAGAGACTGACAATGCTACCTGTAGTTAATATTCAAACAGCATAACTCTAAATCAAATAACCATGCGACGGCACAGGTTCCACCTGAGTGGACAGCGTTACAAGGCTCGTTTTAATAATAAAAATGATTTAACTCAACCGCTGTTGCCCCAAGCAGAGGGAAACTTTCCATGTAAATAGTCAATTAGCAACCCTAATGTTAACAAAATTCTTGCCATATTCACCCAAATTAAAATCTGTTGTGCTTCACAGGAAAATGCAGGCGTTGTTCCTGTCCTCATTAGGTACTTCTCAAGGTTAATGATATTACAGCTGGAACAGAGTTTGCCCTTCACATTGACAATTCTCTGAGTCCAGTCCTCAGGTATGCATTTCCACAGCACTCAATAAGGTGTATTAAATTGCACTTTATGAAATACCTTCTCCTATCCGTGTCTGCACAAAAACAGCCAATCTCAGCATTCTTGAACCAATGGTTATGCTGACTGCTGGGAGCGGCAGTCCAATACATCTAGGGCAGTGTTTCCCAACCTTTTTTGAGCCGCGGCACATTTTTTACATTTACAAAATCCTGGGGCATACCACCAACCAAAATGACACAAAATGACACACTAACACAGTCATACATATAGTTAATATGTTTTAAATGTATTTATATATTCAGTGTGAAACCTGGGCCTGTTTCGATGAACACAACATAGGTATCCTGGCAGGAATGGCAGAAAGACACAAGCTTCCCACACACAACTCCCAGAACCAAGAGAAAAGACTATAAGAGTTTGGTGGGCATTGACCTTGGGTTTTGGAGTTGTAGTTCACCTATATCCAGAGAGCACTGTGGACTCAAACAATGTTGAGTTTGCCATTTGGGAGTTGTAGTTGCTGGGATTTATAGTTCCCTACAATCAAAGAGCATTCTGAACCCCACCAATGATAGAACGGCGCCAAACTTCCCACACAGAACCCCCAGTTGCCTCTCTTCCTGAATGGCTCTCTCCCTCCTCCACGCCATAAGGGAAGGCACTCACTGTCCGCGGTTGCCTGCATTCCTTCCTTCTTTCCTGCGGTTCAAAAGAAGAAGCTGGTGGGTCTGCTTTGGACTGCGTCCAGGCCCGGATTAGCGGACTGTGCTGCCCAAGGCCGCCTGTCTAAATGCCTTCAGGGAGGAGGGTCGCTGGTGCGAGCGCGGCGGCGGGGGAAGCTGTGCGAGTCGCCCTAGGGGCGGGACTTCCGGCGGCGCCTTCTCGCCAGCAGCGCCTCCGCACCTCCTCCCTTCAGTGAAGGGAGGAGGCGGAACCGGCGTGAGGGGAGAAGGCGCCGCTAGAAGTCCTGCCCCTAGGGCGACTCACGCAGTTTTCGCCGCCACCCTGCTCTCCCGTGCCCCAAACACGAGCGGGGCGGCGGCGGCGAAAGCTGCGTGAGCCGCCCTAGGGGCGGAACTTCTAGCGGCGCCTTCTCCCCTCACGCCGGTTCCGCCTCCTCCCTTCACAGTTTCCTGATGTACTGAGAGCACTACTGAAGGGAAGAGGGGAGGAGGTGCGGAGGTGCTGCTGGCGAGAAGGAGAAGGCACCGCTGGAAGTCCCGCCCCTAGGGCGACTCACGCGGCTTCCCCCACTGCCGACGCGCTCGCACCGGCACCCCTCCTCCCTTCACTGAAGGAAGGAGTGGCGGCCACCCGCGCTAGCGGGGGCGCCGGCGGGGGAAGCCGGGTTAATTGCCCTAGGGGCGGCGGGACTTCCCCTCACCCCTTCCTTCAGGCCCGGAAATGCCACCCCCCAAAATCTGCCACCCGAGGCCAGGCCTTATGGGTAATCCGGGCCTGACTGCGTGCTCACTTCCACTTCCGTTCCCCGCCCTCCCTCGATGGGAGACTGGCTGGCTGGGGAAATGGCCAAAGGAGGCGGTGCCCGGCCCCTTCTTCTTCTTCACCGCCGCCCCGCCCTTCCTCCTCCTCTTCCTTCCTCAAGCAGCAGCAGGAGTTCGGCAGGAGGGGGAAGAAGGGGGGGAAGGGAAGTTTTCCTGTAGCACATCAGGTGATCGCTCACAGCACACTAGTGTCCTGCGGAACAGCGGTTGGGAAACACTGATCTAGACGATCACATTGTAGTCATCAGTGCCCTATCCCAAATATTATCAGACATGTCTTAAGGAACTCGTTATCTTTAGCTAGAAAAAAGGGT
The DNA here is from genome assembly GCA_030556195.1 of Anolis apletophallus. NCBI lineage: Eukaryota > Metazoa > Chordata > Lepidosauria > Squamata > Anolidae > Anolis > Anolis apletophallus. The sequence goes on from JARBWK010000612.1 coordinate 7,002, forward strand.
TGAGAAGGGGGGCATGATGACCATGCTTATCAGGGCCATAGCCAGGATTTTGATTTGGGGGGTGGGGGCTGAGTTTGATTTAGAGGTGAGGCTGAGTCTGAGTGGGAGAGGGTCTACCCTACCAAACCGTTTGTATTGTTATCCCAATACCCCCATGAGTATGTGATATATTGAGCATGTTGATCAGATCATATGAATAAACATAACAGTTTAAATAATGTAGCAGTAAGGCCTTCTTGTGGACCACCCCGAGAGCCACTGTTTAACCCAGTTTGGATGGCTTTCCTTCGCTTTCCTTTCTCTCTCGCATCAGTCCCGGGTGAGAGCCGCTGTTTAACCCAGTTTGGATGGCTTTCCTTCGCTTTCCTTTCTCTCCCGCATCAGTCCCGGGTGAGAGCCGCTGTTTAACCCAGTTTGGATGGCTTTCCTTCGCTTTCCTTTCTCTCCCGCATCAGTCCCGGGTGAGAGCCGCTGTTTAAGCCAGTTTGGATGGCTTTCCTTCGCTTTCCTTTCTCTCCCGCATCAGTCCCGGGTGAGAGCCGCTGTTTAACCCAGTTTGGATGGCTTTCCTTCGGTTTCCTTTCTCTCCCGCATCAGTCCCAGGTGAGAGCCGCTGTTTAAGCCAGTTTGGATGGCTTTCCTTCGGTTTCCTTTCTCTCCCACGTCAGTCCCGGGTGAGAGCCGCTGTTTAACCCAGTTTGATGGCTTTCTTCTTCGCTTTCCTTTCTCTCCCGCATCAGTCCCAGGGTGAGAGCCACTGTTTAACCCAGTTTGATGGCTTTCCTTCAGTTTCCTTTCTCTCCCGCATCAGTCCCGGTGAGAGCCGCTGTTTAACCCAGTTTGATGGCTTTCCTTCGTTTTCCTTTCTCTCCCGCATCAGTCCCTGGGTGAGAGCCGCTGTTTAACCCAGTTTGATGGCTTTCCTTCGGTTTCCTTTCTCCCGCATCAGTCCCAGGTGAGAGCCGCTGTTTAACCCAGTTTGATGGCTTTCCTTCGGTTTCCTTTTCTCCCGCATCAGTCCCTGGTGAGAGCCGCTGTTTAACCCAGTTTGATGGCTTTCCTTCGGTTTCTTTTCTCTCCGCATCAGTCCCTGGTGAGAGCCGCTGTTTAACCCAGTTTGATGGCTTTCCTTCGCGTTTCCTTTCTCTCCCGCATCAGTCCCAGGCGAGAGCCGCTGTTTACCCAGTTTGATGGCTTTCCTTCGGTTTCCTTCTCTCCCGCGTCAGTCCTGGCGAGAGCCGCTGTTTAACCCAGTTTGATGGCTTTCCTTCGGTTTCCTTCCCCTCCTGCATCAGACCCTGGCGAGAGCCGCTGTTTAACCCAGTTTGATGGCTTTCCTTCGGTTTCTTTTCTCCTCCAGCATCAGTCCCTGGTGAGAGCCGCTGGTTAACGCAGGTTGGATGGCGTTCCTTCGGTTTCCTTTCTCTCCCGCGTCAGTCCCGGGCGAGAGCCGCTGTTTAACCCAGTTTGGATGGCTTTCCTTCGGTTTCCTTTCTCTCCCGCATCAGTCCCGGGCGAGAGCTGCTGTTTAACCCAGTTTGGATGGCTTTCCTTCAGTTTCCTTTCTCTCCCGCATCAGTCCCGGGCGAGAGCCGCTGTTTAACCCAGTTTGGATGGCTTTCCTTCGGTTTCCTTCTCTCCCGCATCAGTCCCTGGCGAGAGCCGCTGTTTAACCCAGTTTGATGGCTTTCCTTCGGTTTCCTTTCTCTCCCACGTCAGTCCCGGGCGAGAGCCCTATTTAACCCAGTTTGGATGGCTTTCCTTCGGTTTCCTTTCTCTCCCACGTCAGTCCCGGGCGAGAACCCTGTTTAACCCAGTTTGGATGGCTTTCCTTCGGTTTCCTCTCCCGCATCAGTCCTGGCGAGAGCTGCTGTTTAACCCAGTTTGGATGGCTTTCCCTTCAGTTTCCTTTCTCTCCCGCATCAGTCCCGGGCGAGAGCCGCTGTTTAACCCAGTTTGGATGGCTTTCCTTCGGTTTCCTTTCTCTCCCGCGTCAGTCCTGGGCGAGAGCCGCTGTTTAACCCAGTTTGGATGGCTTTCCTTCGCTTTCCTTTCTCTCCCGCGTCGGTCCCGGATTTCTTCCCTTTGTTTCCCTTCCCTTTCTGGAATAAAACAACTACTTTCTTTTTTTTGAATATTTTTTATTTGGTTTTACAGCATATAAAAACAAGGGATTGGAGAATACACAACAAAATGTCTTCCAGTCGGTTCATGGAGAAAATACCTAATTACACTTGTGGGTCCAGTTTTTTTTTTGAGATCCTTCACCTGTTGGGAATATCATGCATGGTCTAACGCTAACACATCTTCTTTTCTAAATACAGCCTTACTGGCTGCCAATCCACCATTTTCTTTTTTACTTCTCTCAGATATCCTGCTATACAGATTGTCAGATTCCATTAGGTCGTTTAGCCTATTCATCCAATCCTCTATCGGTGGAGCCTCCTTTTTCCACTGTTTGGCTAGAACTAGTCCAGCGGCTGCGGAAATAAAATAAAGTAGTTTGACCTTATTTGATCAAACCCTCTTCTATCAGATTTAATAAGTAGGTTTCAGGCTTGAAGTCAAATTTCTCCATCAGTATTTTTTGAGAGTGTTTATGGATAGCTTTCCAATATCTTTGAATTTTGGTACATGACCACCAACAGTGTATAAACGTCCCCACCTGGTTTTTACACTTCCAACATTTGTTGTTGGTATTTTTATAGTATGTTGCTATCTTCATGGGGTCATGTGCCATCTATAAAACATTTTGTACCAGTTTTGCTGGCGCTGTGGATCCTAGGGTCTTAATAGTTCCCTTCCATACCCTCTCCCATTCATGCATTGATATTGTATGGCCAACATCTTGCGCCCATGCGATCATCACCTGTTTCACCGCTTCTGTTTCTGTCTCAATCTCCAGCAGTTTGTTATACATTATTTTTATATGATGTTTCTTTTGTTTAAGCACACGTTCCCATGTATTTTCATCAGTGTTAAACTCTTTTTTGGAATCCATCCTAAAATATTCCTTTAATTGTGCATATTGGAACCATGTGATTTCTACCCCTGTGGCCCTCAGGTTATCCAAGGATTTCAATTCCCATTCCGCATTAATTTTCTTAATCAATGAATTATATGTATACCATCGAGACATGGGAATTTCTTTCTTATGTTGGGCCTCCAACGGCGAAATCCAGAGGGGGGTCTTTCTGTACAGTTTATCCTTATATTTATCCCATACCTTTAGAAGGGCTGCCCTTATGTGGTGGTTGTTAAAAGATCTTTCTACCTTGGCTTTCCCATACCACAGGTATGAGTGCCAGCCTCTGTTGGTATTGAAACCCTCTAGGTGCAATAACCTTGTTTTCTTTAGAAGAGCCCAGTCTCTTACCCAGCTAAGGGCAGCGGCCTCATAGTATATCTGAAGGTTCGGAAGGGATAGACCCCCTTTCCTTTTGTCCGTAAGAATTCTATAGTTTATCCTGGGTCTTTTCCTTCCCATATGAATTTTGAAATGTCCTTTTTCCAGGCCTTGAAATCGTATATTGTTCTTAAGATGGGTATGGATTGAAATAAAAAAAACCATTCTGGGAAGTATGTCCATTTTTATAACCGCTATTCTGCCCAATAAGTTGAGATTTAGAAATCTCCAGCTCTCAAGCTTTTTCTTAATCTGCTTCCAGGTGAGATCATAATTATTTTTTAATAATTGATTGTTCTGCATAGTGAGGTGTATGCCCAGATATTGTACCTTCTTAGCAACTTGGATCTTTGTAGTCTCCTGTAGCTTTTCTATCCTTTCTTTTCTCAGATTTTTCGTGAGTATTTTGGATTTAGAATAGTTGATCTTCAGCCCCGCTACTTCTCCATAGGCTAGGATCTTCTCTAGCCATTTCACTGTCCTCTTCTATAATGCAGACCACATCATCTGCAAAGGCCTGTAACTTATATTCTTCTTTTTGGAATCTAAGGCCCTTTTAGTTGTTGTCCGCCCTTATATCTTCCAGCAAGACCTCCAAAATCATAATGAAGAGTAACGGAGATAGTGGGCAACCTTGTCTAGTTCCCTTCTGGATCCTTATTTGACTTGTCACGTTGCCATTAATTATAATATTTGCCCTCTGGTCTTGATATATTGCTTGTATGGCATTCGTAAATGCAAAACCCATATCTCTTTCTCTTAAGATTTGAAATAAAAAATTCCAATTGGCATTATCAAATGTCTTCTCGGCATCTAAAAACAAAAATCCGACTTCCTTTTGGATATTTAAATCATAATACTCGATTGCATTGATTATCGTTCTAATATTATCTCTCATCCATCTGTGAGGAAGGAAGCCGGCTTGATCCTCTTTTATAGTTTCATTCAAAAAGCTCTTTAATCTCTTAGCCAGGATCGATGCAAACAGTTTATAGTCATTGTTTAAAAGAGATATCGGGCGATAATTTTTTACATTAGTTGGGTCTGTACCTGATTTGTGAAGGAGAGTAATGCTTGCCTGCTTCCATGACTCTGGGATTGTCCCGTGTTGTAAAGTGTTATTCATAATCACCTTCAGATGGGGTGTTAGTTCTTCTTTAAAAATTTTGTAGTATTTAGCAGTCAGGCTGTCAGGCCCGGGAGCCTTATTGCTCGGAAGGTTCTGGATGGCTTCTTTGATTTCACTTTCCCTTATCGGTTCGTTTAATAGCCCCCGATGAGTCTCGTTTATTTTTTCTAGTTTCTGTTTACTGATATAGGCAACAATATCCTCTATTTCAATATCCTCTCTCCTATATAGGTTCTCGTAGAATGCCTGGAATTCCTTTATTATCTCCTGTTCTCCAAAAATTTACCAATATATTGCTTCGATTTTCTTTCCGTTATCTTCTTTGCCAGCACTTTCCCTGGTTTGTTCACATTTGCGTATTGATTCATTCTCAAAAATCTCAGATTTCTGGCTATTTGCTCTTCTTGAGTTTTGTTTATACTTTTCCTCAGAGCCTCTATCTGGATTTTCAATTTCTTATTTGTTGGCTTGACCTTTAAAAGTTTTTCCTTTTCTTCCAATTCTTTCAATAGGTAGTTTTGCTTCTCGGCTCGTTTTTTGTTTCTCTGTGCCCCTTGCTGAATAAAATAGCCTCTCATAACGGCCTTGCTGGCCTCCCAGACTGTTTCATCTTTGATGTTTCCTATATTATTCATTTCAAAATACTCTCGGAGTAGTCCTTTATTATACTCGATCTCAGATTCAGCTTTGAGCAGATCATCATTTAATTTCCACCTTCTCATTCTTTGGGTTTTGTTTAGTGTTATTAATAGAGGACAGTGGTCAGAGTTCAGTCTAGGAAGGATTGTTATATTGTCTATTTTGGTCGTTAGGGTATTAGAGATCCATGCCATGTCAATCCTTGACCATGTGCTGTGTCGCGCCGAGAAGTATGTGAAATCTTTGACCTTCTCATTCCACATCCTCCAGATATCTTGCAGCGCCATTTCGTGCTTTAAATTTAGGAGACTCCCGGGTAGTTTACCTCCTCCACCTTCTGAGCTTTTCTTCCCCGTCCTGGTCCTGTCCATTCGGCTGTCCAAAACCCCATTAAAGTCTCCCAGCAGTATTAGGTTCCCCTCGCTGTATTCTGTTAAATATTTCCTTAGTTCTTTTATAAATTTGGCCTTTGGTCCTGTCGGTGCATATATATTGCATATCGTTAGGTCAATTTGATTTATTTTAGCTTTTATCCCCAGGAGTCTTCCCTCCTGGTCCTTAAACAGCAATGAGGATTCAATACCTTCCTTCACATAAATAGCGACCCCCCTCTTTTTCTGGGGTGCCGATGAGTAATATACCTTTCCCAGTGACTTTTGATTTAAATAAGAGACATGTTTTTGGGAGATATGAGTCTCCTGCAACGCAATCAAATCATATTTCTTTTTTAACGAAACTTTATTTATTAATTTCCTTTTTCTGGGTGAGTTCAAGCCATTAACATTATTCGAGTATACTGTCACTGCCATCTTCTGGGGGGTTAGTCTGCATCAGTTCTTCTTTATTATGTCCAGTTTCCACGAGTTCGACGTTGTCATCCGAGGAGTTAGGTCTCTGCCTTTTTTTGTCTTGTTTCTTGTTCTCAGGATTTATCTTAGTTTCTTTGTACATTTGCCTCCTTTCAGAGTCATTTTTTCCTCTACGTTCCTCTTCCTTTTCCTTTTCCATATAATTTTTATATATTTTGTGGAATTCTCTTGCTTTTTCTTCTGTATTGATCCAATGTTTTTCTTCTCTAAAGGTCAGGGATATTCCTTCTAGTTTTTCCCACTTGAATTTAGTTTGATGTTTCTTGAGCTCGTCCGTTAAAAAGTAATATTGTCTCCTTTTGCTTAAGGATGCAGGAGAGAATTCTTTTAGGATTATCACTGCTTTCCCCTTAAACGTGATGGGGGTCTTGTTTTTATTTCTAAGAATGTCATCTCTTATCACCTTTCTCCCAAAAGTCACTATCACGTCCCTCGCCACCTTATTTCTCCTGGCAAAGTTGGTATTAATTCGTTTTACTCGGTCAACATTCTGCTCCATTTGTTCTTGTGTAATATTTAGGATTTCTGCTGTCATTGCCACGATTATTCCACGGATATCTTGACTCTCCTGCTCCTCGATGTTTCTGAACCTGAGTTGGTACTCTGTTTCTCTGACAGCCATGAGTTCTTGTTGCTTCTCCATTCTGATGTTAAGTTCTTCCAATTTTGTTACTTTTTTGTCTGTCTTCTTTTGCAGTTTTTTGGATGTTAGGTTCTCTTTTTTCAGATCTTTCATTTCTTGCTGCATTCCTGACATCTCCTTCCTAATATCTGCCAGTTCTTTTTTAAGTTCCTCTTTTAGTTCTTTTTTCATAACACCCAATTCGGTTTTGAACATCATTTCCATCTTAACTTGTAGATTCTCGCTATTGGTTTGTATTTGTTCTTGAATCTGCTCTTTCATTTTTTGCATCTCCTCCAGTAGGTCCTTCATTGGATTCTCCCCCGATAGGGAGTGTCTTCTTCCCGTGGCTGACACTGTAGTTTTGTTTGCTTTAGAGCTGGTAGTAAATCTATCCATCTTGTAAAGACCACCCAATGAACATAGGAAATAACACTTTGAAACCATTAATGAAGGATTCGGAAGTCTTGGAAGTGTTGAAAAGTTTTGAACCATTTTTCTGTGAACATTGGAATTGACTTTTAAATCAAACAAGCCTAGCGAACGGCAATCTACTCTTTTGACGCAACTCCCACATTTGCACCTTTGTTAATCATGTCTCAGGTTTCCATTTTGCTTTAAAGCCTTTGATCCTGACATGGCACATGTTGAAGGTTGGTTCATTCTGTTATCCTTTTCAACTTTCTAACTAATTTAATGCTTAAAACCAGCTAAATATTTTACATCCTGGTGTATCATCTGGGGAAAACAAGTAACAACTGCCCCGTGGTTTGTATGTGTAGTTTGTACGTGTGTTCTGTTCTTTTGGTCTGGGACTGAACAAATTATTTCCTTTGTCATTTATTTAGGAGAGATTTGCAAATGGGAAGAATAATGAGTATTTGGTCCTAAATCTATTGTTCTCTGAACCTAATGAACAATGTAGGAATTGATTCCAAGGGAAATAAATATTGAATATTCCATCAGCTTCCAAAGGTGCATGCATTAGAATGTGTTATAAAATTCATAGAAATGGTACTAGGTCAGAATTTAGAAAGAAATTCAAACATAATCTCATTTGGATTTTCCCATGTAACCATTTTTCAAGTAGCACTAATTCCGCTTTTTGAATTCAGCGTTCTTCTATATTTATTATTTATTTATTTATTTATTCAAAAGGTCTCGGAGCAGTTTACATAGTTTGAACAAACAGAAATTAGCAACGTATCACAGAAATTACATGCAACAGGGAGGGGGTGGGGACTAAGTCATTGGACGGAACAAGATCTGGACAAACTCAGAGTCCATACAAGTTAGCATGATGTCAGGAGGCCATCTGACGGTGGGTTGGGAACAAACAGTCAAAAGGAGGTAGTTGAGGGATTCTCAGAAGATCGTAAGGAATCTCAGACTTGGGGGGAGGAACCTCAACTCTACCCCCTTGTCCCAGTGATTCAAAACTAGATCTCCTATCTATGGGAGTGTCCAGTTTTCCAGGATGGAAACTGACTGATGCAGGCTCCCAGCGCCTAAAATTTGAATTCCAGAAGGAATTAAACTTCCTGGGGTTCTTCCACTCTGGGGGTCTGGTGGATGTCACTGCAGCCCCAGGGACTCTGGACTCCCCATGGCTCCTCCCTCCCTCCTAAAGCCATCATGCCAGCCTCAGAAGCGGCCAAAATCGCCCTTTTCAGGTTGGCATGGTGGCTTTAGGAGGGAGGGAGGGAGGAGCCGCGGGGAGCCTCCCCGCGGCTCCTCCTTCCCTCCTAAAGCCACCATGCCGGCTTGAAAAGGGTGATTTCGGCTGCTTCTGAGGCCGGCATGACGGCTCTTCGTGGCATTGGCTCTGGGGGTGGGGCTTTCATTCCTCCTCGTGCCAGCGAGGAGGCGGGGCGGAGTCGGAGGCGGGGCGGAGCCGGGGGCAGAGACTTTGGAGCCGAGGGGAGCAGAGCAAAGGGGGGTGGGGCGGCCGTGGATGGCGCTTCCACCGCCGCGCGCATGCACACTTTTTTTGAATGTTTTTTGAATGTTTTTTGAATGTTTTTTGAATGTTTTTTTGAATTTTTAAAAAACTTTTTGAGGGGTCTGGACCTGCTGCCCCCCCCCCATGGCTGCTGCCCTAGGCCATGGCCTAGGGTGGCCTTATGGGTAATCCGGGCCGGATTATCAGCACCCACCCATTATTCAGGTTGGTCCCTCATATTTTAGTGGAAAGCAATGTAAGATCCCCCCCCCCCCCAGTAATGAGAAAGAAACCTTCCAGACTGCTATTCAAAACTCATAATGACTCAATTATCCCACACTTTCTGTGTGGATTTAGAACAGATCACATCCAAAGACATGAAACCCTGCAATTTTAAGAGGAGAAAATGCCTTCATTTGGCTGAAAGTGGGAAATGGATTTATGACGCTATAATGTTGAATCTTAAGATTTCACTTTTTAGTATGCCGGTGACCTTATGGCTCTACACTGAAGCATTAGGAGATAATCTGTTCTAAATATGGGGATGAGAAAAATCAGTTCATCCTATGGGAGATCCTAGCAATTTTGTTTTGAGCTGTGGGATTTAACCACAATCAGGTGTCTTGTAATTAGGTCAGCCATATTGGGGGTTGCGAGGAGAGCTCCATACAAGGCAGGTCTATCAATAATTCATACATGTGTTGGCTGGTCTCTTGGATACCCAAGAACGCTCCGGCGAAGCAATAACTCACTTCGAGCTCCTCCGAGATTTAGAAGCTTAAATGTCTATTATGAAAGAGATGGAGAGCTCACGAGACATTCAAGGAGAAATAAAGGTTTAAGCTATTTACAAATACTTGCCTTCATTCCGCATAATCTACATTAAAGAATATTGACAGGTTCCGTATCGAGGCTAATGTGAAATGACAGGTTGCTCAGATCCGAACACTGGGAAAAGCCACAGGGCAAATGAGTCAATGTAGCTTCTCTACCGGCTTTGCATCTCAAAAATCCCTCCGGCCAGCATTCGGCACAAACCGATTTCATACCCCCAGTGATGGCGCCGTTGGGAAAAAAGGAGGAAATAAGAAGCAGGTCTGTTGGCTACTCTTTCCCCTTCCCTTTGTAAGATACTTGCTGGTTTGGGATTGATGGAAAGTCTTTTATTAGATATTCTTCCCTATTCCCTGCTTTCCTGTAAAAAAAAAAACATCTGTTCTATATACATTAATTTCTTCCTTATTATTAGAATTTTTCATCTGTGAGAATCAAGGTCAGTTTTAAAATAACCCCGGCATATACACAAGAGATTAGCAGGCTGATCCGAGGCATGTTTCCTTGGAAGCAAGTCCCGTTGAGCAAAATTGAACTTTATTAGTTATGACTTCAATTGGTTTTTTAAAAAAAATTATTAGGGTTTTTCATACATCTATATCTCTATATATAATAAAGCGGAATGTTTGTATGTTTTTATGTATGTATGTATGTATGTATGTTTGTATGTATGTATGTGGCAGCGTTCTGATTGGCTCCTGGCCTCTACATTCTGACAACATGATTGGTTGCCAGTGAGGGAGTATTTGCATAACGCTTCTAATTGGCCAGCCAACGCGAACATTCCGACACTCTAAACTGCCAGAGGGGGATAAGGCAAAGGCCTGAGGCAGTCAGCCATGGTGAGAGTTTCAGACCAAAACCATTTGCGGCTCCCAACAATGGCAGAAAAAGACCAAACTTGGCACACAAAACCCCCAAGACCCATTCTACATCCTGCCGCAGTTTGAAGGAGTGCAGACCATGGATGCTGGGACTTTAAGTACGTCCAATCACTTCCCCAGACCACTGCTACCCTCATCCACTGACTGATCAAGACCAAACTTGGCACACAGAGCCACCATGACCCACTTTACATCCTGGTGCAGTTTGGTGGGAGGCAGACCATGCATGATGGGGCTTGAAGTACCTTCACTCACTTTCCAAAACTGCTGCAAACCTAATCCAATGACTGATCAAGACCAAACCTGACACACAGAGCCCTCATGACCCACTCTACATCCTGGTGCCATTTGAAGGAGGATGGACCATGGATGATGGGACTTGAAGTACCTTCACTCACCTTCCGAGACCGTTGCAACTCTCATCCAATGAATGATCAAGAACAAACGTGGCACAAAGAGCCCACATGACCCACTCTACATCCTGGTGCAGTTGGGAGGGGGATGGAGCATGGCCGATGGGACTTTCAGTACCTTCACTAACTTCCTGAGACCACTGCAAGCCACGTAAGGACCAACCTTGGCACATAATGCCTTTCTCAAATAACCCGGGCAGGGTCAGGTCCCCAAGCTAGTATATGATAAAAAAGAAAGAGTAAGGAATGTAGGGAAGGGAAAGCACAGGTAATTGGGATGGTAGGTAGTGGTAAAAGAAAAGGGAAAGGAAATAAGTGACTTGGGTTAAGGATTGATAATAGGGGTGGTTGATCCATTAAAAAAATGTTTCTAAACTCATGTGGGGGGAATTGCCGCTGTTGTTTCTAAATAGAAAGTGTTCCGAAAAATTTTGTAATAATTTCGAAACTAAAACGTAATTTATAACGAAATTCGTTATTATTCGTTATGCCAGCTGGGAATCAACCCCCGTGCATTAGTTCCCAGCTGGTAAGGAGGGGTGGGGGGGAGCCGAACGCTGAAGGCGCTATTGTGCGTTGCTTCTCAGCTGGGAAGGAGGAGGCGAGGGGATGCCCTCCGCACCTCCTTCCCTGCTGAGAACTAACGCGCGATAGCCTTGACGCATGTTAGTTCTCAGCAGGGAAGGAGGTGCGGAGGGCACCCCCTCTTCTCCTCTTCTCCTCCTGCCCTGCTGAGAATTAACGTGTGTCAAAGCTATTGCGTGTTAGTTCTCAGCAGGGAAGGAGAAGGCGAGGGGATGCCAAATATCCTTATTTTAATTAAACAACGTATTTTGAATGTATGGCTTGGTCTTGAGCAGGCAATTAAGCCCATAGGCTTTACAAAAGACCTTCCTCTATTAGAGATAAAAAAACTGCTAGACCTGGTTTGTGGATATGCTTTAGCAATGCTCTGGCCGGCATCATTGGAATCTATTTGACAGCATGAGCCGTAGCTCAGCAAGCCACTGATAACTCATAACCACAGCATGGAGAGTATTGAAGGAGTATTGACTTTGTCAGATGAAGATGCTACTCTGAAGCATACCCAGTTATCATAGAAAGTGAATGCATACTAGAATGAGCATCTTCAACATAGAATCTCTCTTTATTAGTGAAATTGCACTAAATCACCAGGCCATGGTCACACAATCAGACTTCTGCGTACCCTGATCGCCCCACCTGCCTGCACTTCCAATGCTCTGAATTTTTCTTGTCGGATTTGCCAATGGTTAACAAAATGAAAGGCAAACATATTTGAAAAACATTTTAAAAAATAAAACTCAGAGCTTGGGAATAGTCGGGGGGGGGGGGGGCAACAAGTGAGGGAGGAGAATCTCACCATCTGATGGCACTTTCTTGCCAACATTGATATGTAATTGCTGTACTGTGACAATGACATAGTATGTTGTATTTGTCACCTATTGCCAACACCTATGACTCCTCGAACGCTTTCATCAGCACTGTCTTTGCACAATCCTAAATATACACTGGACCCAGGCATGTAGCCAGGGGGGGGGCTAAGGGGGCTTCAGCCCCCCCCCCGAAATTCTCAGGGTGGTCCGCGAGAAGACCTTACTGGTACATTATTTAAACTGTTATGTTTATTCATATCATGATCTGATCACCATGCTCATTATATCCCACCTTCAGGCGGTTATTGGGATAACAATACAAAAAGGTTTGCTAGGGTAGACCCTCTTCCACCCAGTCTCAGCCCCCCGAACAAACTCAGCCCCCAACCAAAATCCTGGCTACGGCCCTGACTGGACCGACTATGTGACTAATGTTGCTGTCCTTGAGCAAGCAGGGATCACTAGCATTGAGGCCATGCTATTGAGAACATGGCTGCGCAGGGCAGGGGACGTCTCTAGGATGACCACCGCCTGCCAAAGATACTACTCTACGGTGAACTGGCCACGGGTCAGGGCAAGAGAGGCGCTCCCAAAAAGAGAGATAAGGACTCCCTGAAACAACATCTCAGGCTCGGCCAGATTGATCACCCACAATGGTCCACCCTGGCCTCACATCGGGAGGCATGGAGACACACTATCCACAATGCTGCGGCCTCTTTCGAGAAGACATGCCAAAAGGGTCTTGAAGAGAAACGACAATGCAGAAAGAACCGCAACTTGGAAACAACATCACCCAAGGAGACTTTCTGCTGTGCTTTCTGCAACTGAACTTGCCTATCTCAGATTGGCCTTTTTAGCCATCAACGCGCTTGTAAAAAGCGTGGGATGAGTCCTTCCTAAGAATCTTCGTTCGCAAAGTAATGCCGAGAGAGAGAGAGAGGCTTGAAAGGTGCTGAACAGGCTGCGCTCTGGCCCCACGAGATGCAGAGCCAACCTTAAGAAGTGGAGCCACAAAGTCAAGTCCACGACATGCGAATGCGGAGAAGAAAGCACCTATTACAATGCAGTTTGAGCCCTGCCACATGCGCAATGGAGAACCTCCTTATAGCAACATCAGAGGCACTCCAAGTAGCCACTGCCAGCTACTGGTCAAAGGACACTTAATATAATGCCAAGTGTTTTAAACTAAGTGTTTTTTAAATACATTACAACTGTACCCTCGGTTCGCTTCTGATACAATAAATAAAATAGTTCCTTTCTTCCTGTAATACGGAAAAATAAATCTGAACTCTCCAAACAAGTGGATTTATGTTCGAAAACCTATAAAAGTTAGACGTTCTTTTAAAAAAGCATTCATAAAAAATATTAAGGATCAGCCATTCCTCTGGAATCTCACAGTGATTTTTTAAAAGTCAAATCTAAAAATAAATGAATAAATACATGAAGTAAACACAGATGAGGATGACGAAATTAATTGTAAATAGTCAAAATATGATGTTGTGTGGTATGGAGGTGAAAATCAGATCTACCTACAAATCCATTTAATGTCCATTTCTTATAGTTCTGCGCTACATTATGAAGTCAGAAATACCAATAACTCACTCTTGAATGTAAGGGGGGGAAATTGAAATGCAGGGTTAATCCTAATAATAGAACTCCTGCAAAAGATACTCTTCCACTACTCCAAGGTGTAGTATATTTATTTGTTATTTATGTTATTTCTTTATCACATGTAAGTGTCACTTTTCTCCTTGTACGGAACCCACAGCAACCCATAACAATACAATAAAATTAGGTAAAATTTTAACAATAAAGTAAAAATGCAATTGAAAAGTTGATTTATGATTTTTAAAATGCCAAAAAACATGAAATTATTAGAAATATAGAAGAGTTAAAACTAGAGTACCTGCACACCTTAGGTTCCCTTCATCAACTACAGGCAGTCCCCAAATTACAAACATCTGACTTACAAATGACTCATAGTTACAGACAGGAGCGAGACAACATGAAGTGAGAAGAATCCACTCCTAGGAAGGGAAATCCACTCCTGACAGAGTTCCCATGTGGAAAAGGGGCCTCAACTGAAGCTTTTTCACAAATCCTTCTTTCCACAACAAACTAATTTTGTCAAAATCCAATCATCACGGTGACAGAAAGCGAGGTGAAATCTTCTGAACAGGGACACAGACAGCAAAACAAACAGCACGGTGGTGCTAGCTCTCTTTCCTATGCTACCCAAAACACGTGTGTGTGTGTGCGCGCGTGCATGTGTGCGCATATCTATATCTATCTATCTCTGGAGTAAGACTGAAGAAATGTACCTGTTCCGACTTACAAACAAATTTAGCTTAAGAACAAACCTACAGAATCTCTCTTGTTGGTAACTTGGGGACTGCCTGTACTTATTAAAATCTCACTGTGTGCATCTGCACTGTTTAATGTTTCTAGTTTGGTGATGCACCAGCAATATTTGCCATGAAGCCATAACAATTAAAGTGGTATTGAACTGCATTAATTTTACAGTGTAGATGTAAATGCTACGTATTTCACTATGGGCTGAATCCTATAGTTCAGGGGTGCTCATTAGGTAGCTCGGGAGCTACTAGTAGATCTTCGGCCCTCTTCCAGGTGATCTTCGGGCCTCACCAGCCGGACGGGGCGCTCCTGCCATGCGCGCGCACAACCTGCGAGCACACGTGCTCCTGCTGCTGGCTTCCGCTCTCGCGGTGCTTCTTCCGCCTGCGGGGCATTGCAGGAAGAAGGAAGCACGAGGCGGGGCCTCTGGAGGGAGCGCCCTGCCTCTCTCTCGTCCAGAAGCAGCTGTGCAGCCTCCGTTGCCGGCGAGATAGGCAAGGCAGGCCGCTCCCTCTGGATGCCCCGCCTCGTGCTTTCTCCTTCCTGCAATGCCCCGCAGGCAGATGAAGCGCTGCGCGAGCAGAAAACAGCAGCAGGAGCATGTGCGGTGGCAAGAGCGCATGGTGGCGGGAGCACGTGGGAGCCCACGGCGGTGGGGGCAGGTAGATCTTTTGGACTCGGTTGCTTTAAGAGTAGCTCGCATGCTGAAAAAGTGTGAGCACCCCTGCTATAGTTAGTCCCAAAAAGAGTAGACCATTTGATTCAATGCATTTGCCTATAAGTTCACCTATCCTTCAATACCAGAGTAAGATCTGGTGCCTTTTAAGGTATTTCGGTAGCTACGGAAGTAAACCTAAACTACACTTTTGTTATTGCATGCAGTTTATAAGACGTATGGGTTGAAGGCAGCCTAATTGTCATGACAAATGTGCCACCGTTCACCTGAAATGTAAATTTGGTTCCTGTTCTAAGCAATTTATTGAACCTGCTAAATAGGTGTGTAAGAAAACCCAGGGGCATGGGAAGGTCAGACAGGCTTTATGCCGTGTGTTATACGAGAAGAGTGAGAAATGGATCACAGGAATGCTATCTGTTGACAACCAAGTCTATTCCACCTAATCATGGTTCCTACATTTCCATATTAGGTTCCATTATGGCACCGTACAATAATCTAACATAAGGGTTATAACTGTATGATTGACTGTTGCTACCCTCAGAATTGTTGCAGGATCAAAACTGGGAGGGAGACGCAGAGCTCGGTGGAAAAAGGAAACATGCTTGGCATGCATAAAGTGGCAAGCGCAACCTCCCTTTCAACCATCTGAGGAGTGGTGCTAAGGAATACTGATGCAGGACGTCTTGAATTGACTGAATGTCTGTATAAAGTAACTTCGTGTTCTTGTGTGAGGCTGATGAGGATGCTACCTATAGATCTTATAATGAGCCTGTAACGACTCTCCAACACTCGGTAAGGATCACGCGTAGATTGAAGCACGGTCCAACACGATTTTATTGTAGGTACGACACATGTGAAGCAAAAGCACCGGCCCGCCACCCAAACACACCTTATATACCCTGAGCCCCTCCCCATTGCCCATGCAATGTCCAAGCAGGGTTGCACCATATCCGGGTGATTCAGCATATCCCATAGTCCGAAGGGATGTGACCTCATGGGTCCATGAGAGACTACAGTGAAACGTGGGGTGAACCTTCCCTAAACTCTTGGGCAACAGAAGGGTATATGAGACCTTATTCACCGCTTTCTCAATTCTAAAAGGCCCAATATATTTCGGACTTAACTTTTTGGATGGATACCCCAATTTCAAATTCTGCGTGGATAGCCACACCAAATCCCCCTCACTGTACTCCTCCCCTTCTTGCCTCTTCCGGTCTCCAAACAACTTGTAAGAACGTTGTGCCTTTCCCAAAGCCTCCGCCACTTCCTTCCAGTCCTCCCGGGCCCGTATCTTCCACTCCACCTTCTCCTCCCCTCCCAACTCCAATAGCTGGGGCAAAGGAGCCACCTCCTGACCATAGACTACCTCAAAGGGAGACTTCCCGGTGGAAGAATGCACCGAGCTGTTATAAGCCATCTCAGCATAAGGCAATAGATCAGACCAATTATTTTGCTCCTTGTTGCTGAAAATAATGAGATAAGACCCTAACGATTTCTGAGCTCTCTCCACGCCCCCATTGCAGCAAGGATGATAAGAGGTCGTAAGACGCCTCTGAGCCCCCAACATCTCCAAAAATCGCTCCCAAAATTGAGCAGTAAATTGAACTCCACGATCACTTAAAACCTGCTCCGAGCACCCATGCAAACGGTACACATGCCTCACATACAACTCAGCCAATCTCTCTGCAGAAGGCAATCCCTTTAACGGAATAAAATGGGCCTGCTTAGAAAACATATCTAGCACGGTCCAAATATACCTATAACCCCGACTCGAGGGCAGCTCCCCCACAAAATCAGTGCTGACATGCGTCCACGGCCTCACAGGAGTAACCACCACTTGAATCAACCCCTGCGGCTTAGCAGAGGGAACCTTATTTCTAGCACACGTCTCACAACATTCTACATATCTCTTCACCTCAGCCCTCATGGCCGGCCACCAATACCTCTTCTTAAGAGCCAAAAGAGTCTTCGTGACCCCCCAATGACCAGCAGATCTATGATCGTGATTCAACCTCAGCACTTTCTCTCTCATACTCTGAGGGACATACACCTTGCCGCCCATAATCCACAAACCATTCAATGGCTTACACTCTTTCTCATGACTCTGTAACCACACATCACCTATATAACCTTTCTGCAATTCCAAACTCCATTCATCTACCACTCCTTCCTCTTTCTTAACCTCACTCGCCGTTTGGGACCTTGTCTGCACTGCCAGACCCCAATGCTCTCTAGCAAACACCTCTCCTGACTTATGCAATTCATTCTCTCCTACACTCGGATACCGGGACAATGCATCAGCCACCACATTCTCTTTGCCTCTTATATGCTGCAGCCGGAAATCAAACCGAGCGAAAAACTGAGCCCACCTCACCAACTTGGGAGACAACTTCTGAGGGTTCCTCAGATACTGGAGGTTCTGATGATCAGTCATCACCACAAAAGGGAAAGCAGCACCCTCTAAAAACTGCCGCCACGTTTGCAAAGCGTTCCGCACAGCAAACGCCTCCTTTCCCAGACTGGCCACTTCGCTCATGCTCTCCAAATTTCTTAGAAAAATAAGCACACGGCCTCAATCTACCTCGATCATCCTCCTGCAACAACACTCCGCCATATGCCCAAGCAGAAGCATCGCACTGCACCACAAAAGGCTTATCCACATTCGGATGCATTAATAAGGGTCCATTGGTAAAAGCTTTCTTTAATTTCACAAAAGCCTCCTGACAATCCTTCGTCCAATCCAGCTTAGCACCTGGAGACTTAGTCCTCTTCGACTCACCCTTACCCTTGGTCTTCAATAAATCAGTAAGCGGGAGGGTTATCGCTGAAAACTCCGATATAAAAGTGCGATAAAAATTGGCTAACCCTAAGAAAGCCTGCAGCTGCCTACGAGTTTGCGGAGCCTCCCAATTCAACACGTCATCCACCTTAGCCGGATCCATTGCGACTCCATTCCCACTAATCCCATATCCCAAGAAATCAATCTGAGCCTTGCCAAATTCAATGGCATTACGACCCATTCGTATAGCCCGAGGGGGCAGGAGAAAGCAGATTGAAACGCGTCAATCAAATCCAACTTGGTAAAAAACTTACCACCTCCTAATTGACCTAACATATCCTTGATGAATGGCAAAGGGTAACAGTTGGTAGTACTAACAGCATTCAAACCTCTATAATCAATACACAACCGCAACCTACCATCCTTCTTCTCACGAAACAAAACTGGTGCCGCAATGGGAGACTCGGACCTCCTAATAAACCCCTTGCTCAAATACCCGTCTATTTGCTCCCTCAAAGCTTCCTTCTCCTTCACGGTCATGGCATAGATCTTGGGTTTAGGCAAAACAGCCCCCTCCTTGACCTCTATACTACACTGTACATTGCGAGGGGGGGGAAGACTCTGAGCCAGAACCGGATTAAACACATCTGCATAATCCCAATACTCGACAGGCACCCCTTGTACTTCACTTTTAACCTCCCCCCCAGCATATCCCATAGTCCGAAGGGATGTGACCTCATGGGTCCATGAATCAGCGTTATGAGTCCAATTGTCCAATGTCCAGGCTCGGAGGAGTTTGCCTCACTTCCCTCCGCAGCCCCACACACCTCTGGAAGTTACGTCACTCCCACTTGACTCAGCACAGTCTCTATGCAACTGGAGCCAAGGTCACCAAAGAACTGGGGCAAAGGTCGGTGCAATCTCATGGCAGGTTGGGAGCCTGAACTTCTCCTAAGCTCAGGTCTCCCAGTCCTGACAGAGCCAGGTGGAAGAAATAGGACTTTATTGCACAAGGCAGGCAAACCGGCACTTTAGCCAGCGATGGTCCTTATCATGTGCATCCTGCTGCTGATCTGCCTTCTCTCCATGATTAACCCGCCCCCTGCTATTGACAGAAAACCCCCCCAATAACCCACTATCTCACAATGTTCTTGTCACCTATCTTGTGAGATGGGTGTGTCCTGCTTCTATGCCATCCTTGTTTTATTTATTTTTTATTTATTTCATGATATTATTTATATGCCGCCCTTCTCAACCCCAAAGGGGACTCAGAGCGGCTCACAAGCAAAATGCAAATACAATGAACTGTAATTATTGCCACAGTACAACATCAATATTACATACCACATTGTGCTATAACAATATCACATTGAAGTATAACAATTATATCGCAATATTATTAGTAATATTGCATGTAACACAAAATATATAGTTATAGTATCCTATTATTATTAGTAGTAGTAGTAATATATTGAATTACATTACAACATTATCAATATTATATGTATACACAATATATCATACCATACTATATTATCTCTCTCGGCATTACTTTGCGAACGAAGATTCTTAGGAAGGACTCATCCCACGCGTTTTACAAGCGCGTTGATGACTAAAAAGGCCATTCTGAGATAGGCAAGTTCGGTTGCAGAAAGCACAGCAGAAAGTCTCCTTGGGGGATGTTGTTTCCAAGTTGTGGTTCTTTCTGCATTGTTGTTTCTCTTCTAGACCCATTTGGCGTGTCTTCTCGAAAGAGGCCGCAGCATTGTGGAGAGTGCGTCTCCATGCCCCCCGATGTGAGGCCAGGGTGGACCATTGTTGGTGATCAATGTGGCCGAGCCTGAGGTGTTGTTTCAGGGAGTCCTTATATCTCTTTTTGGGGACGCCTCTCTTGCCCTGACCCGTGGTGAGTTCACCGTAGAGTAGTATCTTTGGGAGGCGGTGGTCCTCCATCCTAGAGACCTCGTGCCCTGCCCAGCACAGCTGTGTTCTCAATAGCATGGCCTCAATGCTGGTGACCCCTGCTTGCTCAAGGACAAGAACATTCGTCACATAGTCGGTCCAGTGTATATTTAGGATTGTGCGAAGACAGCGCTGATGAAAGCGTTCGAGGAGTCGTAGGTGTTGGCGATAGGCGACCCATATTTCAGACCCATAGAGGAGAATAGACAATACGGTAGCTCTGTACACACTGATTTTGGTGCTTTGCCTCAGGTGCTTCTTGCTCCAGACTCTACAGGGAAATCCAGCTGATTCCTAATCCATCTAAAACACAGGTGTGTGCTTTTAATCTTAAGAGCAGACAAGTACCTCAAGCTCTGAGGATTACCTGGGAAGGAATCCCACTGGAGCATTGCAGCACACCAAAGTACCTGGGAGTGACCCTGGACCGTATTCCGACCTACAAAAAGTAGTGCTCGAACATCAAGCCAAAACTGGGCACTAAAACAATATCATATGAAAGATATGGGGCCACAAAGTGGATTCCATGGCATGCAAGTGTTGAGAAGAGCAAACCACAGACCATCTATGACAATGCAGCCTGAGCCCTGCCACATGCACAATGGAGGACCGACATACATCAGCTTCATTTAAAAGGATTGAGAATTCAACCAGTACCATAACATTTTTGTTCAGGAATTTGGGCAGACCTCCATAAATCATTTTCCAAGGCTGAAA
>JARBWK010000613.1:0-27546 GCA_030556195.1 Anolis apletophallus
TATCTTTAACCCCCGTTTGGGTGTCAGCTGGCCAGAGGGGAGTGGCAGAGGGGAGTGCAGGCAGCATCTTCCACCCTCCTGTCGTGCGTGAGTGGAGCAAATAAAGTAATAATAACGAAATTCGTTATTAATTACGTTTCAATTACAAAAATTATTTTTGAAATTTCAGATTAATTTCTATAACAAACCAGCAACAGAAATCCCCCCTCCCCCCACGAGTTTAGAATCAATTTTTTCATGGATCAACCACCCCTACTAAGCACTTATTACACCATGGTCCTGGAACCTATCGCTTATGTGATGCTGCCCGACATTGTGATGTTGCTACTATCCGAAGTCAGAGGAACACTGCAGGATAGCAGCAAAGCATGTGGTAATGTCTTAGGTATGAAACTGGTAGAGCTTCACCTCAATCTTTGCATCACCCATCAAAACTTTGTGGAAGCAAAGTAGTAAAACAAGATAATTAGCTTGTGTAATTACAAGTCTACTTTGAATGTTTGCTGCTTATGGAATGAAAAGCCAAATCTGTTCCTACAAGATGGAATGTTTCATGTATCAATAATGTCTCTTTTACTTCTCCCAACATTTAGCTTTCTAGAGGCGTTGACAGATTTATCGCCCAGTATGAAATCGGCAAAGGCTACTCTGACAGAGGGAATCTTATCATTTACTTGGACAAGGTAACACTCAAAAAGTTAACTTATGCAGAAAATAGAGGAGGAGCTGGTGTGTGTTATGGCAAAATTATGAATTAAGGCATTTTAATGAAATGAGTCAGAGCTTGAAAAAGGTTACATTTTTGAACAGCAACACCGCTGTCCTTTCCAGCTGTGAAGATTTGGGAGGTGTAAAGAAATAACTTTTTCAATCTCTGGGGTGGGTATCTACCTTTTAAAACATATTTTTCTCTTCTCAAGATGTTCAAAGAGGATTTTGTCATCACAAGGCACCTCTAATTGTATCAGGCTCTGTAGGAGAAGGTTCTGTGCCTTCAAGTTGCCCCTTAGCTTACTACAACCACTCTAATTTTACAGAGATTTCTTATACAAGAAATACTCATTTCCTTCATCTGAAATAGAGCCTATAGCACTAGGCATTTGTTATTGACCTCTATTATGACCAGAGATGACCTTGCTATCTACACAATCGGGTGGGATCTAGTGCTACCATAATCAGTGAGTAGTGGCCACCTAGACTGATGTCTGAACTTATCTCATCATTGTAACTTTGCCATTAATTTTTTTTAAAAAAAAATAATTGGCAATGCCAATCGAAACATTGTGGATCACCTAGTGCTAAGTAAATTTATTTATGTCCTGAATGTTTTGAATTTATATCCTACCATTCGTTCCTCTACTTGCATGGTGAGGCCTGCTTGGAGTTGGGGGAACTTTCTGATATTTATCCAAAAACATTAAGTGGGAAACAATATATGGCCAAAGTGCCAGGTTCAGTGCTGCTCCCCATAATTGACAGGTTCCTGTTGGCAAAGTCAAATAAACAGATCATTTTAATCTACTAGTCCTTCTCACACGTGGGCTGTTCTTCTTATGTCCTTGAATCCCATTTTAAAAAATAATCCTTGGGTTAACCTGTTAACAAAAGAATGGAATGCTTTCCTCAAGCTAGTTTAGGAAAACTGTAGTTGTGAGAAATTCCTCCATTGGCAGGCTGGTACCAAAATACTTGTTTTTCCCTTTCCCCCCACATCCCAGGTCTCTCACTCAAATGATGAATGTGTGCAGTTTAAAGCTCACCAGTTCTTTGAAGTCGGTCTCATTCAGCCAGCGTCCGTGAAGGTGTACAGCTATTATAATCTAGGTAATGGCTATCACAATTCTTCTAGGGGACTCAGCACAAGGAGGCCAGCTGGACAGCTTGAAGGCCAATTAGGACTTCACAAACAGTTAGTTTAAATGTTTCTGACAGTCCCTACTCCCACTCTCATCTTTGATATGTGAATCAAGAAGGCAAAGGTGAAGAAAACCATGACCCACTCTCAAGCCCGGATTGCCCATAGGGCCAACCTAGGCCATGGCCTAGGGGCGCAAGCCGAGGGGGGCGCAGATCACAGACCAAAAAAATGTTATAAAATAATAATAAAAATCGTGCCATGATTGGCTCCTGCCGCCTGGTACCCAAAAGGAGGCGGAGCCAAGGCCAGGCTCCACGGAGGCAGCGCTCGTGCTCGCCGCGTCAGCCTCAGCCCATCCATCTACGCCGATGCTTCTCAGCCAGTGCTTCTGCGCCTGAGGGGAGGGGGCGCCTAGCCTGGCCTGGCTTGGAGCGGCTTCCTTCGCAGGCTGCTGAGGGAAGAGGAGGCCGCGGGAAAGAAGGGCGGCATGCGGCGTGGAGGCCCGGAGGAGAGCCTGAGGCGGAGGAAGGCCCGACTCTCTGCAGCCTCTCAGCCATGAGCCGTATGTGGGGTCGCCTCTGAAGCCGCTGCCCTGGACAAAGAGCATGCTCTGGACCCAGCCCGGCTTTCCCCGTCCCTTTGGGCCTCAGCTCTGTGGCACTCACTCGCCCTCCTCTGCCTCCTTCCCGAGGGGTAACGAACTCGCTCCCCACCACACAAAGGGGCCCGTTCCCTTCTCTTCAGTGACAGCATGCGCACACCTTTCCCCTCAGCCCCATTGGCACAGGACGGGAAGGATGCGGTGGTGCGAGGTGGATGGGGGGGGGAGAGATGGGGGTGCGGTAGAGGTTGGCTTAAAGGGGACGTAATTCCAAAGTGTGGCCTAGGGCACAAAAAGCTATTAATCCGGGCCTGCCCACTCTGGTTAAGAACTTAACTCTTCAAACAGCTTTCATAACAAGAACTGTGCTGCCCTAACACAACATAAGGAAAAGTGAATCAAACAGGAGGAAATAAAACCAGGGCCAGCTGATGGTCTCTGGAGGGTTTGGTATGGTCTTCAAAATCATATTACTCAGCCCCATCATGTTAATTCAAGGCATGCTTTCCGTTTCCTTTAAAATTTCATAGTAAAACCTGATGCCAGTTCACCCAGTGACATTGACCTAACCAGTTGGTATTACAAAATACACTTCAAGATTGGCCCCAGACCAAAGTATGGAGAACAGGGAAAAGGGGATGGATATCTCCACTGAAGAATATGCTCAACGAATCTTGTTCAACCTGCCTGCTCCCTTATTGAATTGTAGAATTATAGAGTTGGAAGGAACTACAAGGGCCAACCAGTCCAACCTACTGCCGTGCAAAACACACAGTCTGAAAACTGGATCCCCATTACATAAAGTCACAGTGATGTGTTGCTAAGATTTCCAGTTTGAGCAACAGGTTGTCCCACTCATGTTCTGTGCATTCCCTAAGTTGCTCCTTCAGGGTACTGAAGTGTGCAAGAGCCTCCACGCGAAGTAAAGGGCATCTTGTTTCATTCCTCTTTCTCAGACGAGCAGTGCATCAAGTTCTACCATCTTCCCAAAGAAAGTGGTCTCCTTAGTAAGATATGCCATGGTGACGTTTGCCGATGTGCAGAAGGTAAGATGAGGTGGGAATATGATACTTCTAATGTCCCAGAAGAAAGATTTCTTTTTGACAAGTGAATATATGAACGCTGTAAACTTGTAATGTTTGTGCTTTCTGGATATATCTGTGGCAGCATTCTCCAAACTGATCATTTCCAGATGTTTTGAAGTACATTGCAGTTATCCTGCACTTTTGCCAACACAGGCCCCACAGAGCCCGCGATGGGATGGCGGCAGCGGCACCCCTTCCTCTTGGCCCCGCCCCTGATGCCCTTCTCCCCAGGCCGGACAGAATCAGCTGCCGGGCCGCATCCGGCCCGCGGGCCGTAGGTTGCCAACCCCTGCACTAATGCCTCCTCAGGGGGGCTAGCCATCTTTGCCCAACATTACCAAAGACCAAGATTTCAAAAAGGAAGTGACACCATGAAAGAGGGAGTAGAAGTGGTTGATGCTTTTTAATGTTCTCCTGGGACTAAACTCTCATCTTTCACAACTCTATGCAGAGAAGGGAAGATTGCATTTTTTGACTAAAATTTCAAGACTTCCACATGAATATTTAGAGCAGATTTAGATTTAGAGCACTTGTTATCTGCTGGGTTTGGCTCCAGTAACACACACACATATCGTGGATACGTAAATCCATGGATACTTCAGTCCCATTTTGTATAATAGCAGAATAAAATGGTGTCTCTTATACGAAATTGCAAAATCAGGTATTGCTTCTTGGAATAGTTTTTGGAGAGGGGGATATTTTCAAGCCATTAATTTTTGAATATGTGAATACAGGACATTTGTATACAGACAGCTAGGATGGAATGTGTGAGTATAGGGATGGATATAACCAGGGCCGGGCGAAGGTAAAAAATTATAGTAAGCCAACCTTTTTTTGGCGCCCCCTGGGTCTTCAGTGTGGTGATGATGGCATGCGCGCATGCGCGCAAACAGCTAGTTTTACACATGCGCTATTGGGACCGAGCACTTCTGGTGGAGGGACAGGGAGTTGCTAAACGCATTCCCAAAGTCCTTAAAACCAGAAAGTGCATCCGGGGGAGCATCCAGAAATGGCAAGGGAAGAGGACACCTTTCAGATACTTTCAGCATCTGCCTTGCTTACTCCTCACCCTAACAGTATTCTTGAGGCCAAAACCTATCTGCTTTGGCACATGCGACTAGAAATACACTCAGACACAAAGACAGACTTCAGGGATCTTGTCCATGTGTTTTATTTTCTGCTCTCTTCCTTCCTTTATGCTCTTCTCCCAAAGAAAGCTGCTCTTTGCTCAACAATATCGAGATAGATGTCGATCTGCGGCGACGAAGTGAACTGGCCTGCCAACCAGGAGTGGATTATGGTGAGCACATCCTACATGGCTGAACCCTATTAATGTAGCAGTGACTCAGTGAGAATGCAAATAGTCAACAAACACCAGCCCAAATTCACAAACTGGGACAGGTGATTCACATTTCTTTGTGGTAAGACTGGTTGGCCTTGTCCATTGCGGTTGCTTGGTATATTTTGGGCCTCCTGTGATGAGAAACACAGCAAATCATGAATTGGAGAGTTAAATCTGGCTTTGGATTTACAAGTTTCAGATTGCAATGAAATTGTTCGTCTTTATAAAATATCATCATCAGCACCAGCAATGGTGTCAAAAGATTCTTTAAGGCTTTTGTGAAGTAAAACAACTAAACATCTTAATTTTCTCTGTTTTAAAGTATACAAAGCCAGGCTGGTTAAAATAGAAGATGAAGGTGGTTATGACAACTACTTCATGCAAGTTCTGGTAAAGATTAAAGAAGGTAAAAAGGCCCATCTTGTTGGAATTGGCTTACTGGATATAAAAGCAGGAGTGTTTTCTGTAAACAGCTACAGCTTTGTACTCTCAAATTTGTTGGTGTTATATGGTGTCAAGTCAACTTTGACGTTGGAAACCCTATGAAGATTTTTTTTTGCAAGATTTGTTCAGAGAGGGTTGTCTTTGCCTTCCTCTGAGACTAAGGGTCCTTTCACACAGCCATGTAACCCAGAATATCAAGTCGGAAAATCCCACAAT
Organism: Anolis apletophallus; assembly: GCA_030556195.1. Classification (NCBI taxonomy): domain Eukaryota; kingdom Metazoa; phylum Chordata; class Lepidosauria; order Squamata; family Anolidae; genus Anolis; species Anolis apletophallus. Next base: position 5,547 of record JARBWK010000613.1, read on the forward strand.
ATCTGCTTTGAACTCGGTTATCTGAGTCCACATTGCCATATATTCCAGTTCAAAGCAGATAATGTGGGATTTTATTCAGCCGTGTGCAAGGAGCCTAAGACAATGCAAAGAGATTGTGACAGTCCACAAACGACTTTGACACAATAAGAAGGCTATGTAAATACAGGCAACTAAAATATACAGAGTGATACAATTTATTTATTTATTTATTGTTCACTTTTATATACCGCTTCTCCCTGCAGGCTTACATAAAACAACAGATTAAAATACAGATAAAACACTTTGTTATATAAAACACAAGGACATGGTCAGAGTTGTCCGGGGGAACTTAGATTAAAGGCCTGCTTAAAAAGGGTCATCTTGCAGGCCCTCCGGAAGGGGGCTAACTCCATGATAGCCCGAACGTCATCTGGTAACGCGTTCCATAGCGTCGGTGCCACCACGGAGAAGGCTAGTTGTCTTGCCACTGAGAGGCGACAGAAACGAATTGATGGAATCATCAGAAGGTTTTGTTCTTCTGAACACAGCAATCTCGGGGGAACGTATGGGGTGAGGCAGACCCTCAGGTACAGTGGCCCTAGACCATACAAGGCCTTAAAGGTCAAAACCAGCATCTTGAAAGCAATCCGGTACTCTATTGGTAGCCAGTGCAATTACTGTAGGATTGGTGTGATGTGCTCTCTCGCAGGTGCTCCCACCAGCAATCGAGCGGCAGCATTTTGCACCAGCTTGAGTTTCCGGGTTGTCGACAAGGGAAGGCCAATGTAGAGGGCGTTACAGTAGTCTAACCTCGAGATGACCGTCGCCTGGATCACCGTAGCTAGGTCATTCCTGGATAGGTAAGGAGCCAGTTGCCTAGCCTGCCGGAGATGGAAAAATGCTGTCCTGCTAACCATGGAGATCTGAGTCTCCATCGATAGCAGTGGGTCTAATTGAACCCCCAGGCTTTTTACCAAAGACGACGGGCTTAACCGCTCGCCATCCAGGGTAGGCAACTGGCACTCACCCATACCAGGACGACCCAGCCATAGGATCTCCATCTTCAATGGATTCACCTTCAACCGGCTGGAACACAGCCATTCAGTCACGGCTTCAAGGCATTGATGGAAACAATCGGGTACGGTGTCCGGCCTGCCATCCATTCTCAGCACCAGCTGGGTATCATCAGCGTACTGATGGCACTCCAGACCAAAATCGCGAACCAGTCGGGCAAGCGGACGTATGTAGATGTTAAACAATAAAGGGGAAAGGAAAGCTCCCTGGGGGACCCCACAACTTAATGGGAGTCTCCCAGAGGCCATCCCCCCCCTCCACTCGTTGTCCTCGGTCTTGAAGAAAGGAGGCCACCCGTCACGGCTAAACGGTGGGTCAATAATGTATTATCTACCGTGTCAAAGGCTGCCATGAGATCTAACAATTAATACACAACGCTATCCCTTATATTCTTACAGGGGCAGAGCAGTATGCTGCAAAAATCACAATTCACTTTGTTGCAAAATGTATCAAAATGTATTGTCTCATAACAATATGTTCCATGTAGAATCAATATCACTATTCGTGCAATGTCTATACAATTGAACACAATACAGTTATATAGCCCTTACAAACAATCATTGGGCATAAAGACGCACGCATACAGTCTGTGTTTACCCCTATGGGCAATCCGGAGGCAATTCACTCACGGATTAGGACCGAGTCATCGGGGGAGCCTTAGGAGTCGGGAGAGCTGGCAAACTGCTCGGTGGGCAGGCGCCTACGGCAAGAGGTAACGACGCCAGAAGGCTGTTTCGCGTATACCACGCTTCCTCAGGGCGCTGGGTTCTTTTAGCCGCTCCTCCCCGGTTTTGTTGTCATCAACTTTGGACTCACGGTCAAAACGGAAGGTTGCTGAATATGGGATGGCACAGAGTGAACATAGTGCTCCAAGGCTAGTGCATATATTTAGCATACATGTTATAGTTAATTTTTGCAGCATACTGCTCTGCCCCTGTAAGAATATAAGGGATAGCGTTGTGTATTAGTAGTCTGCTAGAGGAACATTATTGTTTGTGTATTGGATGAGATCTAACAATACCAGCAGAGCTGACCCGCCATGGTCCAACTGGCAGCAAAGTTGGTCTGTAATGGAGACAAGCACGGTCTCCGTCCATGCCCAATACGGAAGCCGGACTGGAAGGGATCAAGTCCAGCTGTGTCATTTAAGAACTGTTGCAGCTCACCCGCCACTGCCCTCTCAATCACCTTTACCAGAAACTGCAGATTAGAAACTGGCCGGTAACTGGAGGGAACCAAAGGATCTAAATTCGGTTTCTTCAGTAGCGGTCTTACCATGGCCTCCTTCAAACCCCCTGGAAACACTCCTTGCTCAAGGGAGCTGTTAATTATCCCACACAGGGGGTCTTGTAACCCCTCCCGGCAAGATCTAACTAGCCAGCAGGAGCACGGATTGAGGGAGCATGTAGTTGGCCCATTGAGGCGCAGTTTAAGTGTGATATATTTTAACGCACCTGGATGCTTCCCTGGGGACTAATCTTAACTCCTATGTCTGGGGAGAGGGCTCCATCTCTGAGACATCTTCTGCATGTTTCTCCTGCAAGACAATCCGCTCTGCTGGGTCCAGGACAACCTCCCCCTCTCCCTTAATACGGTGTAGTGTGGACACAGGGGCCTTAAGCTGCTGGACCTTCTTTTACAAGTGAGCCACTATATTCAAGATCAAGTTCACTTTATTATGGCCAGTTACCAGTTTGAGAGAAGAGGGACATAGTCCTGTACAAGCATATCAGAGTTAAGAGACTTAAGATAGTTATACTTGCAGTAAGAGCCACTATATTTCACTTACTGCAAGTATAGCTACCCATATTCTCAAGCAATAACACAAACATTCTGCAGCTGTAGCAATTTACTACAGGAGCTCCCTTTTTCTTTCCTTTTTTAGCAATCTTAAGTAGAGAATGCAACAGACATCTGGGACTTCCTCTCAAACTAACAATTCCTGATATCTATACAATCTATACAAATCTATACTATGCATACAAATTAGTAGAAAATGGAAGATGGAATACAGTGTTCCCTCGCTACTTCGCTTATTGCGGACCCGCTGTTTTGTGGATGTCAAAAATATTAATTTAAAATATATATCATGGTATTTTTGCTGTTTTGTGGGGTTTTGCCGCCACCGCCGCTCTCCAAGGTGCTTTCCCTCCTCAGTCCTCCCTCCCTCCAGCCTTGAAGGGCCCTTCCTTCACTTTATTTTAAGTTTATAAAGACTTAAAGTAGTGTATAACTACTAACATAATGTAGAAATATTAAAATAGAGTATCCTGTCAGGCCCCAGGCCTCTGTGACCATAGAAGCAAGGTGCAGCCATGCTGGGGTTAAAGTGCCAGCCAAGCCTGCTTCTGTAATTCTTCCAAACCAGCTGCAAAGCAGATGTCCAGTTCAGCCGTTGGTCAAGGCCGTTCCGTTCGGCAGGGTTGATAAGCTAAGGCGAGAGATTCAGAGAGATGGTACTACTCCTTTCCTGCCCAGCTGTCCAGGCTAATTGGGTTTACATACCTTGCTGCTGAGGAGACCTAAACAGCAGCTGAAATCCATCTTGTGAGAAGTGATGTTCGGCGTAGTTGCGTCGTAACATCAAAGCCTTGAAGGACTATAAACGTCAGGACTTAGAATCCATTCCCATCTCGAGCCAACTTTGCATCTTCAAGACCATGGATTCCTGAAAGGGCCTGGGGGCCTCCTTGCTAAGAACTTTGCCTGCTAAGCTTGCTTGCTGCTCTCTATGGATTTGGCCCGCTTGGGCACAGAGACTTTGTTTTGCTTCAGTTCCAAAGGACTATATTCAATTGCTGCTTTCTTTTGGACATTGCTGCTACTTTACTGGTGCTGCTTTTAAGTCAACTATAGACTATTTCCTAGCCTCTTTCCTTTAATCATTTATTCTAAATAAACCATTGTACCTCAGCTGGACTCTTGTGGTTTACTAAGGGAGGTTCCAAGAGTCTTGGGCGCGACATATCCCTACATCACGGTTTTTCACTTATTGCGGGAGGTCCTGGAACCTAACCCCAGCAATAAGTGAGGGAACACTGTATCTGACTCCATTGTGATGTGAGCATCTACTGGGACATTTATTCAATAAATTTGTATGCCAACTAAAGATTATGGACACAATGACATCAGGGCAAGATGGGCAATTATTCCTTCCCTGCTCCTGTGTTGTCTACTATCTAACATTTGCATTGTTTTGTGTGATTCCTCCAGGAAGTGATCCAAATCCAGAAGCCAGTCCTCGCAGGTTTATCAGCCAGATGAAATGCAGGGAAACTCTGAATCTGAAGGTGCACAATGACTATCTGATCTGGGGTGTCGGCGGTGATCTGTGGCACACAAATAATAAGTATGCATTTCATTTCATTCATTTAGTAGATGTATACTTTGCTTCTATTTATTTATTATTGTCTCTAGTCAGTGAGCAAAGATAACACTTGTTTTCTCAGTTAAGAAGGCAATTACCTACTCCCAGTTAGGTGAATCTCTCCCATCTTGAACTCTAGAAAAAATGCTTTCATGAGAACTTTCCCCCAGTAGTGTGTGTTATTGGAGAGATGTTGTTTCGCTCCCTAAGAGGGAGACATGGTCAAAACCAATTTCTTCAAAATAAATAAGAGGAATGGAGAAAGTGCCAATGAACACCAAGGAAGGAGAAGGATCAAATGGTGCCAAGTGAAAGGAGGGGCCATGGAGTTGAGTCCCACTCCCTAACGCTGTCTAGTTTACCAGACTGATTTTGGGGTCAATCTGGTTCTGCAGATAAAAACAGTTCCTTATCCATGCTTTAGAGCAGGGGTGGGCAACTATTTTTTCCAAGGGGCCACATGAGAGCAAAAAAATATTATGCAGGGCCGCACCTAAAGGCGGAACTACATGCTAATCTACATAATTTATTTATTTCACTTACTATATTTACCATATATTACACATCATTAATATTAACTTATTAATATATCAAGAAATATTAATATATTATTAGTATTATTATCATAATTATTATATTATAGTCCATGAAGCAATTAAATTTATATTATATCTCCCAGAACACAATTATATCAATGAAGCAATCGATTTAATATTATATCTCCCAGAACACAATAACATACCTCTTCTTTCCTCCTTTGGAAGAGGAGGTCCGGGCAGCGCGCCTTCCCTGGCGAAGCCAGGTAGCCCGTGGCAGCGCTGCTTACCGGGCGAAAAAGGGAGGCCCGGGCAGGTAGAAAGCCATGCGTGGCTTTGTTTACGGCAAAAGCAAGCAAGGGAGGAGAACGCGGGGTCCCCTTCCTCTCGCGCACGCTTGAAAACAAACTCCGGTGGATGCCCTGCCCCCTGAGCGTCTCCCGCGATGACGTCGCAGCTGGCATCGCCAAACACGCTCAGGGGGCGGCGCTTCCTCCGCAGTTTGTCTGGCAACATGAACGAGAGGAAGGGGACCCCGCGTTCGCCTCCTATGCTTGCTTTTTGCTTTGTATCTGGCGAAAAACAAGCATAGGAGGCGAACGCGGGGTCCCCTTCCTCTCGTTCACGTTGCCAAACAAACTGCGGAGGAAGCGCCGCCCCCTGAGCGTGTTTGGCGATGCCGGCTGCGACGTCATCGCGGGAGACGCTCAGGGGGTGGGGCGTCCTCCGGAGTTTGTTTTCAAGCATGCGTGAGAGGAAGGGGACCCTGCGTTTACCTCCCTTGCTTGCTTTTGCTGTAAACAAAGCCACGCATGGCTTTCTACCTGCCCTGGCCTCCCTTTTTCGCCCGGTAAGCAGCGCTGCAACCGGCTCCCTCTCTCCCCCGGTAAGCAGCGCTGCCCAAGGCCCCTCGGGCCGGATGGGGGCGCCCAAGGGGCCGCATCCGGCCCCCGGGCCGCCAAATGCCCATCCTTGCTTTAGAGACTGAGTAATACGTGGCAAAGGAAGCACCATTTTTAGTGTCAATCAGGACTGCCTTATCCATTAGTTAGTTTAGATCAGTGGTTCCCAACCTTTTTTTTTTACAAGGGACCACTTTGACCAGGGACCACTCCCCAACATTAGTACTAAAAGGGTTACGGATCAGTTTTTGGTCAACTTTAGATTCGATTTAATTATTTGAGGTGCTGATTCAGAACATTTCATTGGATAGACCACATCAGTTCTAGTTTCTGATACTGAACATATGCCATCCAGTAATCACCATCTGCTCGCCCACAGAAAACAGTATTTAATCATCTATTTATTTTTTATTTATTTACTATACTTTTATACCTGAAGGCGACTCAAGGTGGTGTACAATGGCAAATGAATGCCCACAAATAAATACATAACAATTAATAAAAACACCATATAAAAGCAAAAAATTCACAGTTAAAATATAAAATACAAATCTCAGCGTCTCCTTATTAGAATCGGTTTCCGTTGCATCGTCACCATTCCATAGCTCTCAATTCCATAATTACATTTCCTCAGCAAAAGCCTGCTCAAACAGCCAGGTCTTGACTTTCTTCTGGAATGTTAGGAGGGAGGGGGTCAATCTAATGTCCCTAGGGAGGGTGTTCCATAGCCGAGATGCTACTGCTGAGAAGGCCCTGTCTCTCGTCCCCGCTAATCGGGTCTGCAAAGAAGGCGGGACCAAGAGCAGGGCCTCCCCAGTCGATCTTAAGCACCTGGATGGTTCATAGGGAGAGATGCGTTCGGACAGATAAGCTGGACCAGAACCGTTTAGGGCTTTAAAGGCTAAAGCCAGCACTTTGAATTGTGCCCGGTAGCAAACTGGCAGCCAGTGGAGCTGATGCAACAGCAGAGTTGTGCATTCCCTGAGTGCCACTCCTGTTATCAACCTGGCTGCTGTCTGTTGGACCAACGGAAGCTTCCGAACAGTCTTCAAAGGCAGCCCCACGTAGAGTGCGTTCCAGTAGTCTATATGGGATGTAACCAGAGCGTGGACTACCGTGGCCAAGTCAGACTTCCCAAGGTACGGGCGCAGCTGGCGCACAAGTTTTGACTGTGCGAATGCTCCCTTGGTCACCGCCGAAACCTGGGGTCCAGGCTCAACGATGAATCCAGGATCACACCCAGACTGCGAACCTGCGTCTTCAGGGGGAGTGCAACCCTGTCCAACACAGGCTGTAACTCTATACCCTGTTCGGCCTTACGACTGACCAGGAGTACCTCTGTTTTGTCTGGATTCAATTTCAATTTGTTCACCCCCATCCAGTCCGACACAGCGGCCAAGCACCGGTTCAGGACCTGAACAGCCTCCTTAGTAGCAGGTGGGAAGGAGTGACAGAGCTGATGAGGTAGTAGTAATCTTTCGTGTGTAGTCAGCCTCTCCCCTTCTGACATCCCTGTTCCCTCAACACTATAAGAGAGTTTCGCTCTTGTTGCCGCTTGGTTTCAAAGCAACAGTGTAGTAATGGTGAGGCTACGAGCCATATTTTCGTTCTTATGGACCATTGGTTGGGAACCACTGCTTTAGATATAGTGCCTAAGGTCTAAAAAAAAGTCAGACCTACAAAGGGAACAGCTTTTGGAATAATGTCTGTCTATCCCTAGAGACGTAAGGCACGTAGTCAAATATCGGAGTGCTTGGGCCTACAAAAACCTTAATGTGTTCTTCTTGTCAATAGCCATTTTAAATTTTCTAAAATTACAAATGCCTCTGAAATGTACAAAAAAAGTAGCAGCCCTCTCAACAAATTTGGCACCCCCAAATACAACCCTAATAAAAACTGGCCATTTCAAGGTGTGTGAAGTGGCAGAGCAATGGTCCTTATTCACTTCGGTCCAGTCTTGGTAGTCCTCCTTCTTCTTCCACAGCTTTCCTGTAAACCAATTTACCTTTGTGCAAAGATTCAGAACTCCACTCTTTTGCTCTTTTCCAGTATCTACTACCTCATAAGCAAAGATACCTGGGTTGAGAGGTGGCCAAGTGAGGATGAATGCCAAGAAGAAGAATTTCAGACACTCTGCGATGACATTGAGCGGATGACATTTTCATTAACACTTAGCGGCTGCCAGGTCTAACTGGAGTTGCCTGCTGTATGCTATTCATGGAAGGCTAATTTTTGAGCTAATGCTCAGAAGTCAATTCCCTCCTGAAGTTTTAACTTTCCCCTTTTTTGCTGTCCTTTTACTCTTCAAATTGCTTATGCATAAAATAAAGGCAGAATTTCTTACTGTACTATTGTATTGATTGTTATTTCTGAGTCTGCTGTTTTTTGACTGATTGATGTGGTGTCATCAGTGTGCATAATGGTTTCCCGGCCCCCAATGGATACACAATGTAAAATTTGGCACAGAAAGAGCAGGCAAGAAAAACAGAGGAAAGAAGAAATGGCAGGCCTGTAGAGCAGTGGTGGGCAACCTACGGCCCGCTGGCCGGATACGGCCCGGCAGCCTCTTCTGTCCGGCCCAGGGAGAAGGGCGTCGGGGGCTGGGCCAAGAGGAAGGAGTGCCACCGCTGCCACCATCCCATTGCGGGCTCTGTGGGGCCTGTGTCGACAGACAAGCTGGAGGAGCGGCGGCTTTGGAGTGCCTGCCATCCCTGGAGGGGATCCGGGCCTGCAGCGGGAGCATTCGGCGACCTGCGGGGGCTTATCGCCCTGGCGACCTGGAAGACTTGATCATCTTCCGAGTCGCCAGGGAGAACAGCCGCCTCAGATCGCCGAATGCTACCCCTGCAGGCCCGGATCCTCTCCAGGGATGGCAGGCACTCCAAAGCCGCCGCTCCTTCGGCCTGTCTGCCGACACAGGCCCCACAGAGCCCGCGATGGGATGGCGGCAACGGCACTCCATAGCAGGGCGATCAGCTGGGGAACGGCTGGGGGCGAGAGCAGGCGGAGGCCTGCAGTCTCCGATCGCCTGCTGCTCTGCTCTCCTCTGCTGCGGCGGCGGCTGGGTTCGCTTTGCCATCCTCTGGGCTGGGGTCATTGGGCCATTCCATCTTGGGATCTTTCCTCTCTTCAGGATGCCAGCCTTCATCTTGGTTCGCACCTTGTCTTCTTGAATTTTATTTTATTTTAGTGGTTTTTATAATTATTTTATAATTATTTTATAATAATAATATTATAATATAATAAATAATATAATAAATAATGTTATATTATAATTTCAATATATTATAATGTCTATATATATACTATAATATAATAATTATGATATGAATACTAATAATATATGAATATTTCTTGATATATTATATGTTAATATTAATGATGTGGAATATATAGTAAATATAGTAAATAAATAAATAAATAATGTAGATTAGAATGTAGTTCAGCCTTTAGGTGCGGCCCTCCATAATATTTTTTGGCTCTCGTGTGACCCCTTGGAAAGAATAATTGCCCACCCCTACTGTAGAGTGAAAGAATGCCTCAGCTTATTGAATAACGTTAATCAGAAACCATAAAACAAAAATATAAGCCCTACAAGGCGCTAAGCTTACTAAATAACTGGTTTGTTACTAAATAAGGATGGTTGAGAAGATATCTGTTTTCCCCACCTTAATGGAAACTTATTAAACTCATGCTGCCCCACTTGCACACAGAATGGAACACAATTACATGGCCATATTTGTAGTTTTCTGAATTTTGCAATCCAACCTGCAAATTCCATAAATGCAGGAAAATATGAATGTCATTAGACATAAAAATGTATTATTTCAAAATAGTGTACACATTTTGATATGCTTAGATTTAGAAAATACACATGAAAAATATTTCCTTTTCTTAATAAGAAAATTATCCATTTTAGTGGTACTTATTGCACAACTCAATCAACACATTGTGCAAGTTGTAAAAGGTATAACAGTATCACCACTTGAAGAACACCAGCTCTCCACTTCAGTAGTGATTAAGCTTCTCCGCTAGCTGGAGGGGGCTGTGCCAGATGGCCTTTGGGGGTCTCTGGCATCTCATGTAAACAGGCTGGATGGCTGTCTTCAGGGAGGGCTTCCCCTGGTCTACCTTCCTGGCTGAAAGGGGTTGGGCTTGGTGGCCTTACTGTTACCACATGCTTATCTGTGTAAACATGGGTGTCCTACTGTTCTTTCCATTGCAGAAAATCCTTTGTGCTGTAACTTCAATGTCCCTGGAGGAATGATTCCATTAATTAGTGGCTCTGGTTTCCAAAGACATCCATTTTAGTACCATAGTAAAGATGTGGGTAATGCTTTATGTTGAAATAATTAGTACTCATGAGTATATTCTCTTCTTTACATAAGAACACACGGTTAGACTGAAAACACAGAAAACACACGGTAAAAGTAAATAAAAGAATGTACAGTCCTTATTATTCCCTCCTCCACAATAGATATGCAGAGAATTAGTTAAGGCAAACCCATAGACACAAATTCCTCGGTCATTCCAACACAGAGTCATTTCAGAGCAGATCCCCCACATATATACACCAGGGTATCAGAAGCAAGTTGGCTACCTCTCACTCAATTGTCCAATGACCATAGAAAGCTTAAAGTATTTAGAAAGATAGCATAAATTTATTGTCACTGTGCACTGTACAATGAAGAGAAATGCTTTCCTCAACAGACATCACAAAAACAACCTACCCATCCCTCCACACGTTGTGAGAGGGTGTCAGAGGGGTCGCCAAAGACCATCAGAAAACACATTATTTTCTGTTGGTCATGGGGGTTCTGTATGGGAAGTTTGGCCCAATTCCGTTGTCGGTGGTGTTCAGAATGCTCCATGATTGTAGGTGAACTATAAATCCCAGCAACTACAACTCCCAAATGTCAAAGTCTATTTTCCCCAAACTCCACCAGTGTTCACCTTTGGGCATCTTGACTATTTGTGCCAAGTTTGGTCCAGATCCACCATTGTTTGAGTCCAAAATGCTCTCTGGATATAGGTGAACTACAACTCCCAAACTCAAGGTCAATGTCCACCAAACCCTTCCGGTATTTTCTGTTGGTCATGGGAGTTCTGTGTGCCAAGTTTGGTTCAACTCCATCGTTGGTGGAGTTCAGAATGCTCTTTGATTGTAGGTGAACTATACATCCCAGCAACTATACCTCCCAAATTACAAATTCACCCCCCACAATCCCACCAGTATTCAAACTTGGGTGTATCGGGTATTTGTGCCAAATGTGGTCCGGTTAATGAAAATACATCCGATATTTTACATGATGATTCATAACAGTAGCAAAATTACAGTTATGAAGTAGCAACGAAAATGATTTTATAATTGGGGGTCACCACAACATGAGGAACTGTATTAAGGGGTCGCGGCATTGGGAAGGTTGAGAAACACTGCTTTAGAGACTGAGTAATGAGTGGCAAAGGAAGAACCATTTTTAGTGTCAATCAGGACTGCCTTATCCATTAGTTAGTTTAGATTAGTGGTTCCCAACCCCCTTTTTTTTCTTTTTTTTTACCAGGGACCACTTTGACCGGGGACCCACTCTCCAACATTAGTACTAAAAGGGTTACGGATCTGTTTTTGGTCAACTTTAGATTCGATTTAGTTATTTGAGGTGCTGATTCAGAACATTCGCCAATATTATGGCCATAAGATTCGAAGAGTTCCTAAATAAATGGGTAGGCAAAAATCAAACCGGCTTTCTCCCAAGAAGACACATGAAAAAGAACATCAGAAATATAGTTAATATCTTAGAATATCTTGATAAAATATAGGAAGAAAGGCCGCTCTAGCTTTTATCGATGCGGAGAAAGCCTTCGATCAGATAAATTGGGACATCATTGAAATCTTGATGAGAGAACTAGATATGGGTCACTACTTTATAACGGCCATATTGGGAATTTATAATCAGCAAAATGCATCAATAGTTGTAAATGGTTTAAAATCTGAAAAAATAGAAATCCAAAGAGGAACAAGGCAAGGCTGTCCCTTGTCCCCCTTATTATTTAATTTTGTCTTGGAAACCCTCTTAAAAATATTAGATCAGATAAGGATCTCAAGGGATTGAAGGTAGGGAAAGTAAATTATAAGGTCTTCGCTTTTGCAGATGACCTACCCTGCATTATCGAGGACCCCAGTGAAAACTTGAGAAATTGGCTTCAAACATTTGAACAGTTTGGTGAAATTTCAGGCTTCAAATTAAATAAGAAAAAATCAAAAATCTTAACAAAAATATCAAAGAAAAGGAGAAAAAGGAAATAGAAAAAAATTTCGGTATGGAAGTGGTTAAAAAAGTAAAATACTTAGGCATTAATGTAACAGCCAATAATTATCAGCTAATGAAAAATAATTCTGAATCAGAACATTTCATTGGATAGACCACATCAGCTCTAGTTTCTGATACTAAACATATGCCATCCCGTAATCACCATCTGCTCGCCCACAGAAAACAGTATTTAATAATCTATTTATTTTTTTCTTTATTTTATTTATTTACTATACTTTTATACCACCCCCCAGCTCGAAGGCGACTCAAGGCAGTGTACAATGGCAAATGAATGCCCACAGATAAATACATAACAATTAATAAAAACACCATATAAAAGCAAAAAATTCAGAGTTGAAATATAAAATACAAATCTCAGCGTCGCCTTATTAGAATAGGTTTCCGTTGTATCGTCATCATTCCATAGGTCTCAATTCCATAATTACATTTCCATAATTACAAAGCCTGCTCAAACAGCCAGGTCTTGACTTTCTTCCGGAATGTTAGGAGGGAGGGGGCCAATCTAATGTCCCTAGGGAGGGCGTTCCATAGCCAAGGGGCCACTGCTGAGAAGGCTCTGTCTCTCGTCCCCGCCAATCGGGTCTACAAAGAAGGCGGGACCGAGATCAGGGCCTCTCCAGTCCATCTTAAGCACCTGGATGGTTCATAGGGAGAGATGCGTTCGGACAGATAAACAGGACCAGAACCATTTAGGGCTTTAAAGGCTAAAGCCAGCACTTTGAATTGTGCCTGGTAGCAAACTGGCAGCCAGTGGAGCTGGCGCAACAGAGGAGTTGTGTGCTCCCTGAGTGCCACTCCTGTTATCAACCTGGCTGCTGTCCGTTGGACCAATTGGAGCTTCTGAACAGTCTTCAAAGGCAGCCCCACGTAGAGTGCGTTGCAGTAGTCTATATGGGATGTAACCAGAGCTTGGACTACAAAGGGAAGGATAGCGCTGGGCTATTAAGCAAAACAGTCTATAGTAGATAAACACAACATGAAAACACTTAGTATGATATATATTGTGTCATAACATCTATAGTACAAAGCGTGGAAACATCATATACAAGTCATATATACATGATAAGGTAAGTACCAATATAATACACAATGAAAGCAGTAAGTGGCGGTGAGCTCGCTCGTGTGGGCGGCGAGCTGAGACGCCAGGCTCCGGTGAGGAGAGGCAATGCTGGATGATGAAGGCCCGAGTCCCGGACTCTTTACCCACCCCGTAGGTTCACAAATGATATGGAAAATAACACAGTCTCACAAATATGATGTCCGGGTGGGAAAGGAAAGTCCAAGGGCCGACGAAGGGTCTTGCGCGCCGTTTCACCCCGTAGGGGCTTCCTCAGGGCCAGGGGGGGCCTGAATGATGTAATCGCGTGAGCGTCTTCACGAAGTCATGACTCTAGAGTTATGAATAGTACAGAGTGACAATACCGCATATATATTTGTGAACTTTCAAGTCAATTACAGCGAAAGCTATCTGGAAAAGGGAAACAGCATGGGAATGGAGGTAGTAACAACATTAAAATAACAATAACAATATGGATAGAGGCTGGAAGAAGTACATACCACAAAGGAGGACAACGGGAGCACCGCAGATGTAGGCAGTATCAACCGACACTGGGCTGGAGGCCCCGAAGTTAGGTAGCAGGGCTCTTAAGTATTGTGTTACACAGGTGTGTGTCATATGAGCAATTCACTGACGGATAATTTGTCATTTAACCCGTTAGGGGTCTCTGAATTGAGGGAAATTATCCATTTATTTTCTAAACGAAGAAGAGTCCTTCTTACATCAGAGTGGGGCTGAGGGTGTATTTTTTCCAAGACAGTGACTGTGAAATTGTCATATCTTGGGTTACATGTTTTAAAATGCATGTACAGCACAGAATTGTCATATCCTGTATGGAAACGTGACCTGTGTTCACACACCCTAGTTTTTAGTTCTCTGGTCGATAAACCGACATAGAGGCCCCCGCAACAACCACAAATTAAACAATATATTATGTTTTTAGAATTGCATGTTGCCCATGTGTTGATTTTATGGATTTTATTGTTAGTGGGGTTTTGGATTTGGGTCAAGGGGGAAATGAGTCTGCAGATACTACATCTGCAGCATTTCTTGGCGCCAGGGGTAAGGGTATAGAGGGGGGGGAGGGAGTCAAACATGTTATCTTTAGTGTGTACCAGTAGGTGTCTCAAGTTCTGCGACCTCTTGTACGCGATTAAAGGTGGATTTTCTAGGCCTGGGATGGAACTCACCAAAGGCCAGAAATTGGTGATAATTTTTTTGATATCTTTGGAATGGGGTGACAAAGTAAGTGGCCAGATAATTTTGGAAGGCGCTGTTCTAGCCCTAGGAGTCAATAATTGGTTTCTGGGTATGTTGTTAGCTCGGTGTAGGGCTGAATTTAGTATCCTATCAGGATAACCCCTACGTTTTAAATTATTAAGAAAAAGATGGGCGTCATGGGTAAAATGGTGCGGGAAGGAAGAATTTCTTTTCAATCGTATAAGAGAGGAAAAAGGTAAGTTGTTTTTTAGGTGATGGGGATGAAACGAGGAGTAGTGGAGGAGGGAATTGGTGTTAGTTGGTTTAGAATAATTCCTCACTCTAATTTGGTTGTTATGGACAAAAATGGTTAAATCAAGAAAATTAACCTCCTCCATACTGCACTCAAAAGAAAAAGTCATATTAGGATGCCAATTATTCATCCAATCTTGGAACTTCTTAATGTTAGTTTGTCCATCCACAATACATAGAATATCATCGATATATCTAAAAAAATGTTTAATATGTCCAGAGAATTGGACATGTTCCTCAGAAAAAAGGTATGTATCTTCTAAAGATCCCACAAAAATGTTGGCAACTGTAGGGGCTAGAGCCTGACCCATGGAAATTCCCCCCACTTGTAAATAATATTGTTCTCTAAATACAAAATAATTATATTCAAAAATGAGATCAATAAGATCCATGAGATAGGCCGAAGATGGCCGATGGGGGGTCAGGCGCCTGTCGAGGGTGTTGTGGATAATGTGTCTGGCTTCGTCACATGGAATATTGGTGTATAATGACGAAATATCCGCTGATATGAGGATGTCGGAAGGCAGTATGGAAATACCTTCAATCTTGTTTATCAAATCTCTGGTGTCTTTTATATATGTGGGTAATCGTTGAGCGAAAGGTTGGAGTATAGTATCCAGAAAAATGCCTAAAGGTTGTAATAAACTGTCAGTGGCTGCCACGATGGGTCTGCCTAACGGGGGCCTGGTGGCCTTGTGAATTTTTGGTAATAGGTACAGGTGGGGGATGCTCGGGTGGTGGTTTACTAGGAATTCAGCTTCTTGATTAGTTAGTTGGCCATTGAGGAGGCCATCCTGGATAACATTGTAAATAGTTTTCGAAAATTTGGGAGTTGGGTCCTGGGGGAGTGTTCTGTAATACTTTTGATTTTCTAATTGGGATGATGCCTCTTTGTAGTAGTCAGTACGTTCCCAGACCACTATAGATCCTCCTTTGTCTGCGGGCTTGATAATCACCTGTGGGTGATTGCCCAGCTCTTTAAGACGTTTGATGTCCTTGTAGCTGAGGTTCGAATGTCTTTTATCATACTGGTGGTCAATGGCTGAGACTTGTTGTAAAACTGTTTTTTCAAAAATCTTAATGTTATCTGATACTACAGGGGGGGTAAAATTACTCTGTGCCCTAATTCTAGAAGCTATGTAGCGGTCATTGGGTGAATCTTTAAAATGTTCCTTCAGGCGTATGGTGCGAAATAAAGTAGCCAAATCAGTACGAATATTAACAGCCGAGCAATTAGGGGTGAATACATACGACAAACCTTTATTTAACAGAAATATGTCGTGGTCCGACAATTGTAACTGAGAGAGATTGACAACTAAGTCCCCTTCTTTCTTCCCCGTCCCTTGGGAAAATTTTGCATTTGTGGTTGAGGATTAGGAGAGCGAGAGGTGGATGGTGCATTAGATTGTTTCTGGCTTCTTAGTGCGTACTTTTGTGAGCTGCCTGAGTGAGCTGAGGAGTCCGAAACAGTCCCTGGATCATCAGAGAGGTTGCCAGAGGCAAGAGACTCTCTTGAATTAAATCTTACTTGTCTAGGACCTGGTCTGTAGTAGAAATTCTTTTGGTAGGTCCATTTGTAGATTCTATTGTTGCTGTAATCTATCTCGTCTCTTTTGAATTTATTGATTTTGTAGTCCCTAATTTCTTTTTGTAATTTGTCACATTGTGCTTTGATAGAATCTAGATCTCGAATAGGTAATGCTGTTTCTGTTTGGGTTTTGAGAGTGTCTATGTCCTCATCAAGAGTCCTAAGTTCTACCATAGATCTTTGGATAATAAGTAACATCACATCTTTACTGGCTCTAGACATGATGGCTTGCCAGCTCTTTAAAAAATTGTCGTCATTAGTGTAAGAGCCAGGGGGCAGTTGTAGACGTAGCCCCCGGGGAATGATCTTTCTACGTACATATTCAGACAAAGTGTCTATGTTAAGGCGTACCCTAACTCTCCTAAGTTCCTTATTGGTGATGTCCTGTAAAATGGACGCTAGATTGCGGTCTGCACCGGTGGCGCTGTCTTCATTGTCTCCAAATAAGCCTCTATCCTTAATTAAGTCATCTTCCTGCTCTTGGTTAAATGCTTCCACAATTTGTGGTTCCATATTCCCACCAAAACAAGGACTCAAAGGTCCAGGTACAATAGTGAAGCAAAGGAAAAGCTGTTCCACATATACAGCAATGCAAAAGGGAAAGATAGCGCTGGGCTATTAAGCAAAACAGTCTATAGTAGATAAACACAACATGAAAACACTTAGTATGATATATATTGTGTCATAACATCTATAGTACAAAGCATAGAAACATCATATACAAGTCATATATACATGATAAGGTAAGTACCAATATAATACACAATGAAAGCAATAAATGGCGGTGAGCTCGCTCGTGTGGGCGGCGAGCTGAGACGCCCAGGCTCGGTGAGGAGAGGCAATGCTGGATGATGTAGGCCCGAGTCCCGGACTCTTTACCCACCCCGTAGGTTCACAAATGATATGGAAAATAACACAGTCTCACAAATATGATGTCGGGTGGGAAAGGAAAGTCCAAGGGCCGGCGATAGGGTCTTGCGCGCCTTCGTTTCACCCCGTAGGGGCTTCCTCAGGGCCAGGGGCGGGGCCTGAATGATGTCGCGTGAGCGTCTTGAGTCATGACTCTAGAGTTATGAATAGTACAGAGTGACAATACCGCATATATATTTGTGAACTTTCAAGTCAATTACAGCGAAAGCTATCTGGAAAAGGGAAACAGCATGGGAATGGAGGTAGTAACAACATTAAAATAACAATAACAATATGGATAGAGGCTGGAAGAAGTACATACCACAAAGGAGGACAACGGGAGCACCGCAGATGTAGGCAGTATCAACTGACACTGGGCTGGAGGCCCCGAGATTGAGTAGCAGGGCTCTTAAGTATTGTGTGTTACACAGGTGTGAGTCATATGAGCAATTCACTGACGGATAATTTGTCATTTAACCCGTTAAGTCTCTTGAGGGAAATTATCCATTTATTTTCCAAACGAAGAAGAGTCCTTCTTACATCAGAGTGGGGCTGAGGGTGTATTTTTCAAGACAGTGACTGTGAAATTGTCATATCTTGGGTTACATGTTTTAAAATGCATGTACAGCACAGAATTGTCATATCCTGTATGGCGTGACCTGTGTTCACACACCCTAGTTTTTAGTTCTCTGGTCGATAAAACATAAAGACCCCCACAACAACCCACAAATTAAACAATATATTATGTTTTAGAATTGCATGTTGCCCATGTGTTGATTTTATGATTTTATTGTTTGGGGTTTTGGATTTGGGTCAAGGGGAAATGTGTCTGCAGATACATTTCCCTTGACCCAAATCCAAAACCCCACTAACAATAAAATCCATAAAATCAACACATGGGCAACATGCATTCTAAAACATAATATATTGTTTAATTTGTGGTTGTTGCGGGGGCCTCTATGTCGGTTTATCGACCAGAGAACTAAAAACTAGGGTGTGTGAACACAGGTCACGTTTCCATACAGGATATGACAATTCTGTGCTGTACATGCATTTTAAAACATGTAACCCAAGATATGACAATTTCACAGTCACTGTCTTGGAAAAAAATACACCCTCAGCCCCACTCTGATGTAAGAAGGACTCTTCTTCGTTTAGAAAATAAATGGATAATTTCCTCAATTCAGAGACCCTAACGGGTTAAATGACAAATTATCCGTCAGTGAATTGCTCATATGACACACACCTGTGTAACACAATACTTAAGAGCCCTGCTACCTAACTTCGGGGCCTCCAGCCCAGTGTCGGTTGATACTGCCTACATCTGCGGTGCTCCCGTTGTCCTCCTTTGTGGTATGTACTTCTTCCAGCCTCTATCCATATTGTTATTGTTATTTTAATGTTGTTACTACCTCCATTCCCATGCTGTTTCCCTTTTCCAGATAGCTTTCGCTGTAATTGACTTGAAAGTTCACAAATATATATGCGGTATTGTCACTCTGTACTATTCATAACTCTAGAGTCATGACTTCGTGAAGACGCTCACGCGATTACATCATTCAGGCCCCGCCCCTGGCCCTGAGGAAGCCTCACGGGGTGAAACGAAGGCGCGCAAAGACCCTTTCGTCGGCCCTTGGACTTTCCTTTCCCACCCGGACATCATATTTGTGAGACTGTGTTATTTTCCATATCATTTGTGAACCTACGGGTGGGTAAAGAGTCCGGGACTCGGGCCTTCATCATCCAGCATTGCCTCTCCTCACCGGAGCCTGGGCGTCTCAGCTCGCCGCCCACACGAGCGAGCTCACCGCCACTTACTGCTTTCATTGTGTATTATATTGGTACTTACCTTATCATGTATATATGACTTGTATATGATGTTTCCACGCTTTGTACTATAGATGTTATGACACAATATATATCATACTAAGTGTTTTCATGTTGTGTTTATCTACTATAGACTGTTTTGCTTAATAGCCCAGCGCTATCCTTCCCTTTTGCATTACCAGAGATTGGACTACCATGGCCAAGTCAGACTTCCCAAGGTACGGGCACAGCTGGCGCACAAGTTTTAACTGTGTGAATGCTCCCCTGGTCACCGCCGAAACCTGGGGCTCCAGGCTCAACTATGAATCCAGGATCACACCCAGACTGCAAACCTGCGTCTTCAGGGGAAGTTCAACCTTGTCCAACACAGGCTGTAACCCTATGCCCTGTTCGGCCTTACGACTGACCAGGAGTACTTCTGTCTTGTCTGGATTCAATTTCAATTTGTTCGCCCCCATCCAGTCTGACACAGCGGCCAAGCACCGGCTCAGGACCTGAACAGCCTCCATAGTAGCAGGTGGGAAGGAGTGACAGAGCTGATGAGGTAGTAGTAATCTTTCGTGGGTAGTCAGCCTCTCCCCTCCTGACATCCCTGTTCCCTCAGCACTATAAGAGAGTTTCGCTCTTGTTGCCGCATGGTTTCAAAGCAAGTGTGTAGTAATGGTGAGGCCACGAACCATATTTTCGTTCTTGTAGATGACTGGTTGGGAACTACTGCTTTAGATATAGTGCCTAAGGTCTAAAAAAAAGTCAAACCTACAAAAACAGAATTAATAAAAACTTAAAATTGAGGGGGGAGGGGGGAAACAAAAAAATCAAAAGAAAGATTTTTTACTTCCGTTTTTAAAAGGATATGTGTGTTTTGAATCTCACAGAGTTCAAACGAACAGTTTTTGAAATAACGTCTGTCTATCCCTAGTGACATAAGGCACGTAGTCAAATACCGGAGTGCTTGGGCCTCCAAAAACCTTTTTGCGTTCTTCTTGTCAATAGCCATTTTAAGTTTTCTAAAATTACAAATGCCTCTGAAATGAATAAAAAATAGTCGCAGCCCTCTCAACAAATTTGGCACCTCAAAATACAACCCTAATAAAAACTGGCCATTTCAAGGTGTGTGAAGTGGCCGAGGAATGGTCCTTATTCACTTCAGTCCAGTCTTGGTAGTCCTCCTTCTTCTTCCACAGCTTTCCTGTAAACCAATTTACCTTTGTGCAAAGATTCAGAAGTCTATTCTTTTGCTCATTTCCAGTATCTACTACCTCATAAGCAAAGATACCTGGATCGAGAGGTGGCCAAGCGAGGATGAATGCCAAGATGAAGAATTTCAGACACTCTGCAATGACATTGACCGGATGACATTTTCATTAACACTTAGCGGCTGCCAGGTCTAACTGGAGTTGCCTGCTGTATGCTATTCATGGAAGGCTAGTTTTTGAGCTAATGCTCAGAAGTCAATTCCCTCCTGAAGTTTTAACTTTCCCCTTTTTTGCTGTCCTTTTACTCTTCAAATTGCTTATGCATAAAATAAAGGCAGAATTTCTTACTGTACTATTGTATTGATTGTTATTTCTGAGTCTGCTGTTTTTTGACTGACTGATGTGGTGTCATCAGTGTGCATAATGGTTCCCCAGCCTCCAATGGATGCACAATGTACAATTTGGCACAAAAAGAGCAGGCAGGAAAAACAGAGGAAAAAAGAAATGGCAGGCCTGTAGAGCAGTGGCGGGCAACCTACGGCCCGCGGGCCGGATCTGGCCCGGCAGCCGCGTCTGTCCGGCCCAGGGAGAAGGACGTCAGGGGCCGGGCCAAGAGGAAGGGGGCTTATCGCCCTGGTGACCTGGAAGACTTGAACATCTTCCGAGTCGCCAGGGAGAACAGCCACCTCAGATCGCCGAATGCTACCCCTGCAGGCCCGGATCCTCTCCAGGGATGGCAGGCACTCCAAAGCCGCCGCTCCTTCGGCCTGTCTGCCGACACAGGCCCCACAAAGCCCGCAATGGGATGGCGGCAATGGCACTCCATAGCAGGGCGATCAGCTGGGGAACGGCTGGGGGCGAGAGCAGGCGGAGGCCTGCGGTCTCCGATCGCCTGCTGCTCTGCTCTCCTCTGCTGCGGCGGCGGCTGGGTTCGCTTTGCCATCCTCTGGGCTGGGGTCATTGGGCCATTCCATCTTGGGATCCTTCCTCTCTTCAGGATGTCAGCCTTCATCTTGGTTCGCACCTTGTCTTCTTGAATTTTATTTAATTTTAGTGGTTTTTATTATTATTTTATAATTATTTTATAATAATAATATTATAATATAATAAATAATATAATATCATAATGTTATATTATAATTTCAATATATTATAATGTCTATATATATACTATAATATAATAATTATGATATTAATACTAATAATATATGAATATTTCTTGATATATTATATGTTAATATTAATGATGTGGAATATATAGTAAATATAGTAAATAAATAAATAATGTAGATTAGAATGTAGTTCAGCCTTTAGGTGCGGCCCTCCATAATATTTTTTGGCTCTCGTGTGGCCCCTTGGAAAAAATAATTGCCCGCCCCTGCTGTAGAGTGAAAGAATGCCTCAGCTTATTGAATAACATTAATCAGAAACCATAAAACAAAAATATAAGCCCTACAAGGCGCTAAGCTTACTAAGTAACTGGTTTGTTACTCAGTAAGGATGGTTGAGAAGATATGTGTTTTCCCCACCTTAATGGAAACTTATT
The DNA here is from genome assembly GCA_030556195.1 of Anolis apletophallus. Taxonomy (NCBI): domain Eukaryota; kingdom Metazoa; phylum Chordata; class Lepidosauria; order Squamata; family Anolidae; genus Anolis; species Anolis apletophallus. The sequence goes on from JARBWK010000613.1 coordinate 27,369, forward strand.
AAACTCATGCTGCCCCACTTGCACACAGAATGGAACACAATTACATGGCCATATTTGTAGTTTTCTGAATTTTGCAATCCAACCTGCAAATTCCATAAATGCAGGAAAATATGAATGTCATTAGACATAAAAATGTATTATTTCAAAATAGTGTACACATTTTGATATGCTTAGATTT
>JARBWK010000614.1:0-27544 GCA_030556195.1 Anolis apletophallus
GTTGACTCCTAGCAGCACTGGGTGACAGCGTTTTTGATGTGCTCCCAGAGGCATGCTGGGAGAAGTAGTTCCGTGACTCCTACTGCTCCCAGCATGCCTCTGGGAGCACAACCAACATGCCGTTCCCACGCTGCTAGGAGTTGGCGATCAGAGGAACTCCTTGGGCCTCCGGATGTTGACTCCGAGCAGCACTGGGCGACAGCGTGCCTTGGATGTGCTCCCAGTGGCATGCTGGGAGCAGTAGGAGTCACGGAACTACTGCTCCCAGCATGCCTCTGGGAGCACATCCAAGGCATGCCGTCCCCCAGCACTACTAGGAGTCAGCGTCCAGAGGAACTTCCTTGGGCCCCCGGACATTGACTCCTAGCAGCACTGGGTGACAGCGTGCCTTGGATGTGCTCCCAGAGGCATGCTGGGAGAAGTAGTTCTGTGACTCCTACTGCTCCCAGCATGCCTCTGGGAGCACAACCAAGGCATGCCGTCCCCCCATGCTGCTAGGAGTTGGCGTCCAGAGGAACTTCCTTGGGCCTCCGGATGTTGACTTCTAGCAGCACTGCGTGACAGTGTGCCTTGGACGTGCTCCCAGAGGCATGCTGGGAGCAGTAGGAGTCACGGAACTACTGCTCCCAGCATGCCTCTGCGAGCACATCCAAGGCACGCCATCACGCAGCGCTGTTAGGAGTCGGCGTCTGGAGGCACTTCCTTGGGCCTAGGCAAGCCAAGTGGCCTTCGAAGAAAGTAAGCGGCGAGGGAGAGGAGGTCCTTGAACTGAGAGCGGTGGGGGCCGCGGGGGCATAGTCTTGGAAGAGGTGGGGTAGTCTTAAACGCCGAGTATATCCCTAACTCTGTATTTTATCTTGAAAAGTTGTGGGGTCGTCTTATACCCCCCGTCGCCTTGTATTCCGGAATATACGGTAAGTACCACACAATTAAAACAGAAAATAACTCTTTCAAACCAGGAACAGATTTTTTCCCCCCAAATTTTGTTACAGAGTGTAATCTAACAAAACCCCAGATCATTTGACTTACTTTGGTACTTTGGTTTGGAATCTGTTGTTGATGGGGATTCTGCCCCTGTTATCTAGTTCGATACCAACATCTTCCAGACCAAGATTTTTAGTGAAAGGACGCCGCCCAATGCAAACCAAAAGGACATCGCAAGTAATTACTTCTGCCTTGCCACCAGCAGCAGCTTCAATCCTGAGAGGGAAAAAGGAGTAGGAAAATCTTGGTACTTAATACATTTATACAGTATATGGCATTGAATTTTGTATTTGGAAGCCACCCTGAATCCCTGCAGGGAGTGAGGGCAGATTAAAAATACATTTTTTTATTATTATTTATTATTACACAAATACAGAGCCCGGATTATAAGCTTTTTATGCTGACTTCACCACCAAATCACAATTTCAGTAATGAATGGAGACATTCAACAAATTGTTTCAATCGCAGTTCTATTCAGGTGTTCCATCGCTACTCTCCCATCCCTTCTCTGTGTATAGGGTTACAGCCTGTGTTGGATGGGGTCATATTCCCCTTGAAGACGCAGGTTCGCAGTCTGGGTGTGATCCTGGACTCATCGCTGAGCCTGGAACCCTAGGTTTCAGGGGTGACCAGGGGAGCATTTGCAGTTAAAACTTGTGCACCAGCTGCGCCCGTACCTTGGGAAGTCTGACTTGGCCACGGTGGTCCACGCTCTGGTTACATCCCGTATAGACTACTGCAACGCTCTCTACGTGGGGCTGCCTTTGAAGACTGTTCAGAAGCTGCAACTGTTCCAACGGACAGCAGCCAGGCTGATAACAGGAGCGGCACTCAGAGAGCGTACAACTCCTCTGTTGCGCCAGCTCCACTGGCTGCCAGTTTGCTACCAGGCACAATTCAAAGTGCTGGCTTTAGCCTTTAAGGCCCTAAACGGTTCTGGCCCAGCTTACTTGTCCGAACGCCTCTCTCCCTATGAACCATCCAAGATCGTATGGGGAGGCCCTGCTCTCAGCCTCGCCTTCTTCGCAGACCCAATTGGCGGGGACGAGAGACAGGGCCTTCTCAGCGGTGGCCCCTCGGCTATGGAACGACTTACCAAGGGACATTAGATCAGCCTCCTCCCTCCTAACATTTTGAAAGAAAGTTAAGATCCGGCTGTTCGAGCAGTTTTTGCAGATGAAATATAACTATTTAATTGTGATCACCGAATGATAAGACGATGCGATGGAAAATGATTTCAACGATGAGACGCTGGGAACTGAATTTTTTATTTTAATTGCTAATTTTTATTGTTTTCATCTGTTAGTATACAACTGTTTTTAATTGTATTTTATATTGTGGGCATTGACTGCCATGTGTAAACCGCCTTGAGTCACCTTCAGGCTGAGAGGGACGGTATAGAAATTTAGTAAATAAATTAATAAATTAAAATCCTGCACCCTTCACTTGTTCCCTATGTTGCTGAAAAAGTCTGAAAACCAAGAATGGTAACCATGTTCAAGTGAATGCATTTGCCAAGCTTTGAATCACTGGAAGTCCCGTCTTAACAGGGCTTCTGATTGAATGATCCTGGATATAGAGCGCCAATTGGACTTAGCCTGCTCCCCCAGCCTTCATTGTTAGGGAAGCCAATAGATATCTCACTGCCCCCATGGCATTCCTAAACAGATGTTGTGTTGTACCAGACATGGCCATAGGGGGCACTGTGGCCCATGTTGCAAGACCTAGGTAAATACTCCTTATATTGCTCCTTCTTGGGAAGGCAACCCAAGGAGCCCATAATAAAAATATTGCCCTCCTTGGGATATTTGCCAATATGCTGGATTCGGGGGCATGGCACATGCACTGCAGTGTGACCGTTTGCGATATTGACGTCATGCTCGGCGTCGAGAGGGTGGCCGAGCACACCTTCGGCATGAAGAGGCCCTCGAGGCCGTAGTGTGACAAGATAAAAGGGTAGAAAAATGAAAATAAAAATAAAGTAAAATTCATGCAGTCCATAAACTGGGCACAACGTTTAAACGAAGTTGTGGCCGACGTAGTTAAGAGGCAAGCCAAAATCACAGTCCAATCAATCATTGTCAGGGATGGAGAGAGCGGGAAAACGGTCAGTCTGAGTCAGGAATGGAGAGAGCAGGAAAGATGAGTAACAGGCAGAGTCAGGATAGAGAAGACAGAACAGTCAAATAGTCCAGAGTCAAAACACATACGATAAGGCAGTCCGTCAAATTCCAAGCGTAATAGCAAAGGTTCTCCTAACTGGTTTAGGTGGCGGATGAAGAGAACTGAGGTGGCAGCCCCTCCCACTGGCTATATATAGGGGAGTGGGCGGGGCTACCCTCAAGTCTGTCTTTTATCTTTCTAGAAGGTTCCAATATTGCTCTGCGCAGGCACAGGATTTACCATATTTATTTATTTATTTACATCATTTATATTCCGCCCTTCTCACCCCACAGGGGACTCAGGGCGGATCACAATGCACATATACAGGCAAACATTCAATGCCATAGACATGCAACATATATAGACAAGACAATGAGCTACATAATTGGTCGAGAGCTCACCCCGACCCAGGCAGGTCTCGAACTCATGACCTTCTGGTCAGTAGAGATCTTACGCAGCTGATTCCCAGCCAGCTGCGCCACATTCCCGGTGCATATGTACGTATTCACAGGGATCACAACAGGGAAACAATACTTACGCAACGTCAATCTTTCCATCTGGTTTCTTGGTAGCACCTGTAACTTTGGTATTTAATTTAAATTTAAGCCCTTGCTTCTGGAGAATACGCTGGAAGTTTTTTGATATCTCCATATCGATGCCCAATCCACCAACATGGCCCAGGAATTCCACAGCTGTCACATCAGCACCTAAGCGCTGCCAGACTGAGCCCTGAAATAAGAAAAGAAAGTTGAGATTTTGAGGGAAAAGGCAGCTTTACAGTTGCATTGTATTGTTTTAGCTGAACACTCAGTACAATAATACTCTTCTAACATGGAAGAGTAACTGAAACTATGAACCTTTAAAACAAACTAGTAATCTTTTAATCTTCTACAGAATGCCTTTCGTATTATAATTGTACACACTAGTCAACTTGAAAAATGATAGATGGTTAACACTGAGCATAACCATATTCAGTTTTCTAATATTGTTATGTAACATGATTTTTGTTACTGGGTTATAAATGTCATTTCCTAATTGATTGTATCATAAAAACATGGGAAAAGTTTATTATGTGTATTTTCATGTATTTTAATCTACTTGTATTTTAATCTTTTATTGTTCTTATGATGTTTTAAATTGTAATTAGGCATTGAATCCTTGCTGTTAACTGGCCTGAGTCCCTCTGCGGAGCTTGGGAAGATCAGTATATAAAAGTTTTAAATAAATAAATAATATTAAAGTGTAAAAAAAACTTTTTTGTGCGACATCCTGCAGCACATTTTGCTATAGTTTTTCACTAAATCTCAACCAATTCAACATAATTTGTGGCAGCCACAAAAAACAAAGTTTCTGGAGTATAACAACTACTTTAAAAGTAGGGATGGAACAGTAAAACGGGACATGACACGTTCAAACCAGGAACAGATCCCCCCCCAATCGTTACATAGTGTTACAAGCTAGTTCTGTCGTTTGGCACCACTGATTTTTCCCTTTCTGTTCAAATTAAGAATGCTGCCTGAAGAATGACCCCTGAAAAATTATGCAAGTCAGTTCAGAAAGATGATGTATTTCATCTATTCACAGACAAGTACATGCATGAGACATGCCCCTCACATCCTGTTTTTATCCCTATCTTTTCTATTTTAATCTGTACACATGGCCCGCTCACTGTTTTGTGCCATGAATGGTTTTATTTTATTATAATTTTATATTGGTTGTAGTATTTTTATAGCTTATGTTCTATGTAATTAATTATATTGTTTTATGACTGTTTTTACTTTGTTGTTGTGTTGTCGGGCTCGGCCTCATGTAAGCTGCCCCAAGTCCCCATCGGGGAGATGGTGGCAGGGTACAAATAAAGATTATTATTATTAATCCCAAAGGCCCTCAGAAGCAGGAGTTTAATAATCTTTTCTTTCATGACAAATCCACTACAGACAGTCCCTAAATTACAAACATCCAACTTACATACAACCCCTAGTTACAAACATGGGAGATGATTGGACAGGAAGTGAGAAGAAATCTACCCCTCAGAAGGAAAATTCACTCTTCAAAGAGTTATTATAAGGAAAAAGGGGTCTCCACTAAAGTTTTATCGCCAACATTTGTTTCCATGACAACCCAACACTTTCAAAATCCGATTGTCACAGGGACAGAAAATGAGGTGAAATCTTCTTAACAAGGATATAGATAGCAAAACAAACATTACAAGAATGTTAACCCTTCCCTATATGATCCAAAACTGGGGAAAAAATGGCTGTAAGTCAGAACACACCGGGAATGTGTGCTGGCTAAGTGTCAGCTGCATAAGATCTCTCTGACCAGTAGGTCATGAGTTCGAGGCCTGCCTGGGTCAAGGTGGGTGCTCGACCTTTAAGTGTAGCCTGATGTCGACCTTTGCAGCCCGAAAGACAGTTGCATCTGTCAAGTAGGAGATAAAGGTACCACATTAAGTGGGGAGGCAAATTTTGACTGAATTATGAGGCCATTAAAGAACTCCAGGAACACTGAGGAATGCGGAAGGAACAACAAGGGACGCTGGGAATGCTGAGAGATGAGGAGTGCGTCAGCTCCCCCTGGTGGCTAGAGTTTGCCTCTGTTCGTCTATATGTGCGTATGTGGAAACGGCAGGGATTGTCTGCTAAGTATGTGTATTTGTAATTCGCTCTGAGTCCCCTTTGGGGTGAGAAGAGCGGAATATAAATAAATGTATTATTATTATTATTATTTAACAGGTACTTAAAATATGTACCTGTTCCAACTTGCATACAAATTCAACTTAAGAACCTAGCTTGTTGATAAGCACGCTGCCTATTTTTGTTCCTCACCTTCCAGTTAATATCTATACTGCAGCTACATTATATGAGAGTGCAGAAATGGCTATTTTTTCTTAAACATCACACCTCAGAGTACAAAATTAAAGGGCAGAAGGTTCCTCACCAGTTCCACACCAATGACTCCAGCACCAATAACAACCATTTTTTCAGGGACTTGCTTCAATGACAGTGCACCAGTGGACGATATACTACGGTTTCTTCATCAATCTAAACCAATGTAAAGCAGGAGAGGAGTGAATTTCCACCTTTACGCAAAAGATCTCTGTATACAAAGATATTCAGCATATGAAATACCACCAGCTTTCCCTCATCAAAAGTTGTGATGCAATGATGGCTTTTTGAATAGTAGTACTTCATACCGTAATTCCTGGAAAAGGTGTCACTTCTGAGCCTGTAGCTATAAGGATGTTCTTTGTGTTAATAACTTGAGTGCTGCCATCTTCTTTGGTTGCAGTGACCTGGTTTTTGCCTGTTATTTTTCCAAATCCAGGCACATGTGTTACCTTCCAAAGGCAAGAAGACAAACAAAATGGTACACTTTTTAAAAAAAATCAACGAATTACAGAGCATTTCATTCTGTTACAAGTCATACCAACTGCAATAACACTGTTCCTGATATTTTAAAAGGGAGACCTGAAATCTGATATACAAAACAGATGTAGCAGCGATTTCTAAGAATGGTAGCATTGAGATCTCACCTTGAGGTAAAGGCTAGATCAGGGGTCGGGAACCTTTTTGACTCAGAGAGCCATGAAAGCAAAATATTTGGACATTTATTTCAGTGAGAGCCATATAATATATTTTAAGACTGAATTAAACTAATTGCAGTGGTATGGATTTATAGTTCACCAGGCATCAAAGAACATTATGAGCTCTACCAACAATAGAATTCAACCAAACTTGGCACACAGAACTTCCACGACCAACAGAAAATGCTGGAGGAGGTTGGGGGAGGCATGAACAATAAATTAGATTTATAGTACCTTCAATCGCTTCAGCTCCATCGGCCCCTGGGCGTGTGCTCCCTATGAGAGGCCTCTTCCCCCCGCGTGCTTGCAATGCCGGGGCGCGTCCCTCTCCCACCGTTGGAATTGTAAACCTTCCGACCCCGATGGGGGCAAGTGGTGAAAGCTGCCAGGTTAGCCTTGGCCCTGCGGGGGGCCTTGCCCACACCCCTCGTCCCTTCTGAGCTTGGTGGGAGAGGTGAGTGGCGATGGTGCCTTGCACTCACCCCTCATCCCTTCTGAGCTCGGCGGGGGCGAGAGGTGAATGGCCAAGGCTGCCCGGATAGCCTTGGCCATGCGGGGGGCCTTGCGCTCACCCCTCGTCCCTTCTGAGCTCGGCGGGGGCGAGAGGTGAGCGCCGTGCTTTCTCCCGCACAGAACTTTGCCTCCAAGCTCCTTTTCCTGACTCCCTGTATCCCTGTGGGAAGAGGAGGAGCCAACCAGGAGCACCTGGCTGTTTGGCTCGCACAGGAGACAGCAGCCATTTTGGAGAGGCAGAATGGGCGGGGTCAACTGAAGCGGCGTCGCGACCCCTGGATAATGGCCCAGCGACCCCCTTGTTGAGAACCGCTGAAGTAGAGGTTAGCATCGAGCGAAGCTTGTCAGCTGTTGCTTAATGCGCAGAAGGAGAGAACTGAAATCTGCGAGCCAGATGGAATCATCAAAAGAGCCACACCTGGCTCGCGAGCCAAAGGTTCCCGACCCCTGGGCTAGATCAAACTATCTTATAAGTGGAGAGGAAGAGTGTAAGAGAAAAGCTGTTTTTATTCATAAGCCAAAAACATACCTTGTTTTGTTTAAACAAATGAGCGATTCCACCTGTTAAAGCTTTCACTGCACCACTCTTCTGTTCCATCATCTTCTCTAAATTCAACCGGAGTCCTGTAACTGTTTAATATAGGTGTTAACTTTTGTTGTAGTCTTGAGTATTTAACACTTTTAAGCACAATTCACAGATCAATTAGATGCAACTCTGAATGAAGGAGGAGGAAAACAGTTCCCAATATTCTGGCATTAGTCACTCTGAAGGTCGCCCTTCATCGGCCGCCCCAAGACTGTGGAACGATCTGCTAAAATAGCTCCAACATCTAAATCAGGGGTGCTCACACTTTTCCAGCATGCGAGCTACGTGTAAATTAACCAAGTCAAAAAGATCACCTACCTTATGCGCGAGCGTGCCTTTCCTCTCCGCCGCCCCCCTCCCGCCCGGCTTCATGGCAGAACCGGGTGAGAGAGAGGTGGGAGGAGCGCCTTACCTCCCGTGCAGACCTCTTCATCACCGCCGGAGCCCTGCCTGGATCAGCGCGGCGGGGCTCCGGCAGCGATAGAGAGGCCTACCGAGGGGGGGGGGAGAGGCCTGATGCGGCTCCCTTTCCGATCTGGGTGGCAAGGAAAGGGATCCACGCCAGGCCTCGCCCCCTCCCCCCCGTAGGTCTCTCCATCGCCGCTGAGTCCCGCCGCGCCGATCCGCGCATCGCGTCATCCACGGCTGCCCCCTCCTTTGCTCTGTGACAACTCTGAGTGGCCGGAGAAGGAGGGAGGGAGGGGGAAAGCAGAAGAGCAAAAGAGGGGGCGGGCGTGGATGCCATCGCGTCATCCACGCCCGCCCCCTCTTTTGCCCTTCTGCATTTTCCCTCCCTCCCTCCTCAGAGTCGTCACAGAGCAAAGGAGGGGGTGGCCGTGGATGACGCGATTCTCAGCTGCCGCTCCGCGTGCATGCGCAGAAGCGCCCCATTCTGCCTCTGGGATGAGTCATGCTCACTTGGAGCGTGCAGGCAGCGCGTGAAGAGGACCAATGATGGAGGAAATGCGATTGACCTGGTCAGGGCCTGAATATCTACTGGATGAGGCCCAAAGATCGACCGGTCGATCGCGATCGACTTAATGAGCAGCCCTGATCTAGATCAATTATTGTAATTTAAGACACAAGTATCTTCCTGCAAGCCTTCCCAGACAATTTTAATGACTAATTTTAAACTTGCATCTTATATTTAATCTGTTTTATGTATTTTAATACGTATTTTGTGGAAATACATTTTAATATGTGTACTTTAAAAAAATGTTTTTAGGTGAATGTGTGTTTTAACAATGTTGTAACCTGTCTCGAGACATGAGGAGAGCCAGACAAGAAAGAAACATCATTATCATCATCATCACTATTGACCACTGTTTATAATTTTATTAATATTGTTTGATATAGTCAATATTTGTTTAGAATCACCTCATTCAACAGGATTTACTTTCAGGTAAAGAAGCTTAAGATAGCAATCTAATTTTTTTACACAAAGTAGATGACATGCATTTAGGGGAGTGGTTCTCAACCTGAGGTCCCCAGGTGTTTTTGGCCTTCAACTCCCAGAAATCCTAACAGCTGGTAAACTGGCTGGGATTTCTGGGAGTTGTAGCTCAAAAACATCTGAGGACCCCAGGTTGAGGACCACTGATAGGGCTTTACATAAGCTTCTAAGGCACAGAAGTATACCCAAAAATATCAGTCTCCTAAAATGCTGGGCACACTCAGTAGAATCTGGGATGTGTGAAACATGAATAGATGGACTGCATACTTACTTTCAATTCCTCTGCTCGCAAAGTCTTTTCCATGAGCCAAATGGTAGAAGTGTGAATTGTTTAGTAAGGCCTGTGACATAAAAACAAAATAAAGCAAAACAAAACATGCTGCATTAAAATATGAATGTGTCTGCCATCACTACTATCTATCTATCTATATAAATGCTCTGTCTGTAATGAGGCTGAAGTAAACAAAAGAATCACTGAATGGAATCACAACAAATTTGGCAGCAAAATGTCTCCCAATGCAAGGTGTGACCACCAAAAAAACCAAAACAAAACAAGAACTAAAAATAACTTACAAATCCTAAATCCTAAAAAAGGAGAAGATGCCACTAAGGCCCTTGCCTTTCCACTCTCAGCCACTTCAGAATGTTAGAATGTTAGGGGTGAACCAATCAGAACCCATATGCAAATAATACCACAGTGGCAACCAATCACCATTTCTGACAGCCTTAGGCCCTTGCCTTTCCCCTCTCAGGCACTTCAGAGGCTTAGAATTTTGACATTGGCCAATCAGAAGCAATATGCAAATAATACCACAGTAGAAACCAATCAGTAAGCTGCCTCATATCCGCCCTCCGCTCACATACATACATACATAATATAATGTTACTACTATATATTACTATATTTAATACACTCATAGAATAGAGTTAGAAGGGACACTACTATGGTATTAGGGGAGAACAGACAGGAAGGAAGGAGAGAAGAAAGGAGGGACGGGAAAAGGGAAGGAATGAAAGAGGAAGGAAGGAAAGAGAGAAGGAGGGAGGGAAAGAAAGAGGGAAGGCAGGAAGGAAGGAAGGAAGGACCAAAGGAGGGAAGAAGAGAAAGTAGAAAGGAAAGGAAAAGGAAAGGAAAGGAGGGAAAGAGGTAAAGAAGGAAGGGCAGAGAAAAGGAAATAAAAAGTGAAAGAAGTAAGGAAACAGAGAGAGAAGAAAGGAGATGAAAAAGTAGAGAAGAGGGGGAGGAAGGAAATAGAGAAGGAAGGATGAAACCAAAGAGTGAAAAAAGGAATAAAAGAAAGAGGTAGAGAAGGAAGAAAGGAGAGAAAGGGGAATGAAAAAGGGAAGGAATAGGTAGTTATCTCTCTCTTTCATAATAGTCCAGATATCTACCTCTACTTTGAAAATTCTTACTATAGGCCACAGCAACGCGTGGCAGGGCACAGCTAGTTACTTCTAAGATTATAAGCAATTCAACATTGCTTATCATTGCAAGTTCAGTACTGCTCTAAAAGATGCAGATTCCTGAAATAAAAGGTTAGTAATGGCATAGTTGGTGCAGGACTTCAAAGGAAAGTATCACCATAACCAATTTCAAAGGAAATTCTTCTTTTAATAACTGTATGATTGAAAATCAAGAATAACTTTTAAAGTAGAAATAAAAGTAACTGTCAGCTAAGCTTTGTAACAAAATCGTAACAGTCAAGACTCATGTCTGAGAAACTCTATTCATGGGAAGTTCATAGTTGCAGAACTATAGCCGTTTCAAATTGGTTTTATCTTTTTGAAACATCCTGTATATGGGCAGTTTGATGACCTACATAACCCCACTCAAAATTAAAAAGTTACATTTTATATGGCATACGGTGAATCCTCACAACTCTATAATGTAGGCCAGTACTAAAATTATTATGTATATACTCGAGTATAAGCTGACCCGAATATAAGCAGAGGCACCTAATTATACCACAAAAAATGAGAAACTTGATTGACTTGAGTATAAGCCGAGGGTGGGAAATGCAGAAGCTATGGGTCAGGGCTGCCCAGGAAGTCGATCGCGATTGACCAGTCAATCCCGGGACCGAAGGAGGTCGATCCCAGCCGAATGGGGCGCTTCTCAGAAGGGGGCGGAGCCAGGCCTCGCCAAGCCCGCCCCCTCCCCTCTGGCTTTGGAGCTCCCAGCAGCTTCTCCAGGCTTGAGGATGGCAATGCCAAGCCAGTGGTGGCATAGCTAGCACAAGGCTGGCTTGGCACTGCCATCCTCAAGCCTGGAGAAGCTGCTGGTAGAGCGGAAGCCAGAGGGGGGAGGACCCAGGCCACGTCAAGCCCCGCCCCCACCCCCTCCCCTCTCCAGCCTAGAGGAGGTAGGTAGATCTTTCTGACTTGGCTTTATTATAAGTAGCTTGCATGCTGAAAAAGTGTGGGCACCCCTGCTATGGGTGAATTTCAAAATAAAAATAAATACCAATAAAATAAAATTGAGGCATCAGTAGCTTAAATATTTTTTAATATTTACATAAGACTGTAATTTAAGATAAGACTGGCCAACTCTGATTAAACCATTCTGACCTTCTTCAATGTAGATGTGCTTCCAATAAAAATAGAGTAAAATAATAACGGTAATAATAATAGTAATAATAGAGTAAAATAATGGAAATGTAATAATAACAGTAATAATAGAGTAAAATAGTAATGGAAATGTAATAAAACAGTAATAATAGAGTAAAATAATGGAAATAATAATCTCTGGCATTACGCGAACGAAGATACTTAGGAAGGACTCATCCCACGCTTTCTACAAGCGCATTGATGCTTTTCGGAAGTTGGATGTGTCCTTCGAGCCTGTGCAATGGATTTTTCTAGTGGAGCACAGCGTGCACAGAACTGGCCTCACCGTTTAAAACAAAGGTTCATCAGCCGGGGTCTAGCAAGCTTGGACGGTGGCAGCGGGGTCCTCATGTCGTAGGTTTGGTTCGAGTTTCCTTCTCCAGATGGTTGACCTTACAGGGTTAGATGAGCACCATCTGCCCGGGTTTGAAATTAGTTTTCCTTCTCTTAGGATGGTTGCCAAAAGGCTAGAGAGCCCATTCTGCCCATTGACGCTCTTTGTCAGACCCTTCGGTTGTGACCCTACCGGTGGCTATTATGCCACTGCCAGCATAGCTCACAATTTCATTAGGGTACGCAAGCCTCTCCCCACGACAAGGGGCACCGGAAATAATAATAATAATAATAGAGTTAAATAATAAATGCAATAATAATAATAAATTTATTATATATTTATAACAGAGTGAAATAATAAATAACCTTGACTCGAATATAAGCCGAGGGGGACATTTTCAGCCCCCCCCAAAAAGGTCTGAAAAATTAGTGTATACAGTATATAATATTCCCGGATAAGGAATGTCCTTGGTGTCTCAATCTAAATCTTAGTCTGAAACACTAACCACATCACACATTCGGAAAGGACAATTTATGACTTCTCAGTGCTCGCATTATGATTCCATCAAATCAACATATATCCATTAAGCCCCAGTAACACTTTCATACAAAAGTTGAAATAGATAGGAGATTCAAAGAACACTAAACCCCTTTTACTTACCTTAGAAGGTATACACCCAACATTCAAACAGGTTCCACCTAATGTTTCATTCTTCTCCACACAGACTGTCTAAGATTTAAATGAAAGGAACGTTTTTGGTTAAAGCGCCTGCTTCATATGCTTAAAATGCCTGACTATTATTTTGCTAGCTGTGATTACTACCAAAATGATAGTTTTAGGGATACATTGTTGGGTAATAATAATAATAATACTTTATTTGTAGATTGCCCTAACTCCACGAGGGCACTCATGGCGGTTTCCACCATGTATGGCAAACATTCCATGCCAAAAGGAAAAAAACAATTCAAACAAACCATATTAAACAATATAAAAGCAACCTAACTCTAAACTTAATAATGAAGTTCTTTTTCAATATGAACTTTTAGCAATCCATATTCTCTACACACTGTTTATCTAGCATATTCAGCCTCCTTTCCTTTATACATATGAAGCATGTGCATTGCCTTTTTATATACAAAAGCACGTCTCTTCAGGAAGCAATTTTGTCTTTATAACAGCTTCTTTAGACTTCAGATGCAGAAGTTTCCAAGATCTCAATGGTCTACCTCAGGGCTGTCCAACATCTTCGGCCCCAAGGGCCGGAATGCAGGTGACGGATCACCTTGGGGGCCGGAGCGGACGGCGTGGCTGCTCGCGGGGGCATGGCCGCAGTGGGGGCGTGGCTGCTCGTGGGGCGGGCCGCTCCGCCCTGGTGCGCATGCCCAGCGTCCTGCGCGGCCCGCCCTTTTCGGCGGGTGACGCCACCCAGCCCCGTCGAAAAAGGGGCGGGTCGCAAGATCCCGGGCTTCTTGCGCCAGGGCAGGATCGGGAGCCTCTGCCGTGTCCTTGACTCTTGCAGCGGCCGCGCCTGAAGGAAGGTAAGCTCCGGGCTTACCTTCCTTCAGGCGCGGCCGCTGCAAGAGCTAGGAGACGGCGGAGGCGGCTCGCCCGATCCCCCGCCCGCCCGCCCTGGCGCATGCCCGGCATCTTGCACGACCTGCCTCTTTTCGGCGCCTGACGTCACCCCGCCGAAAGGGGCGGGTCGCGCAAGATGCCCCTGACGTCACCCCGCCGAAAAGGGGCGGGTCGCGCAAGATGCCGGCCATGCGCGCCAGGGTGGGAGGCGGGCCGGGGGATCGGCGAGCCGCCCTCCGCTGTCTCCTAGCTCTTGCAGCGGCGCGCCTGAAGGAAGGTAAGCCCGGAGCTTACCTTCCTTCAGGCGCGGCCGCTGCAAGAGTCAAGGACACGGCGGAGGGCGGCTCCCCGATCCTGCCCTGGCGCGCAAGCCGCTGCAAGAGCTAGGGAGACGGCGGAGGGCGGCTCGCCGATCCCCCGGCCTGCCTCCTGCCCTGGCGCGCATGCCCGAGCGAGGAAGAGGCGGGGGAAGTCCGCCCCTAGGGCATCTGACGTGGCTTCCCTCCGCCTCCTCCTCACTTGCGCGCCCCCTCCTCGCGCCGCCCCACCCCCCAGATCGAAATTTTTCAATTTTTTTTTCCATTTTTTTAAAAAAAAACCCTGATGTCTTGCAGGGGATTAGGGGGCCGTGGGGAAGGGGCTTCAGGGCCGTGTACAGCCCCAGGGCCGCCAGTTGGACAGCCCTGGTCTACCTAAAATAGTCATTTGACTTTTGACATTATTAACTCTTCACAAGATTATTTGGATTACTGCAACATTTTTTATTTATCTCACCATGCCTGCTCACCTTAAAGCCAAGCTGAGCAGATTTAATAGCGGCAACATAACCCCCTGGACCAGAACCAATGACTGTTACATCGGCATCAACTAAACAGGAAAGAAAAGAAAAACAAAATCTGTAAGATTTCTGCTAAATATGACCTTAATTAGGAAGTACATATAAAGATGGCCAAGAAGAAATATATCTAAGGAAGCACTCCCGAGTGCTTCACAATTACTTATTACAAATATCAGTATTAATAGTCACAATGAATATTATAAACATAACCAATTTATTCACATCTTCCAAATCAAGACTATTTCTTCTACATATTTATTTGTGAATTAATCCTTATCTATTATTGAAAGACAAAGCTGTGTTTGTCTGGATCAATATGCAGAAGGATCTTGCAGCACTTTTTAAGATTAACTCAAAAAACTTAAGTCTACTTCTGATGCATCTGATGTAAATTTAAGTCTACGAAAGCTTATGCTACAGATTTCTCTCTGTTAGTCTCAAACGTGTTTCAAGGATCATTTCCACATCAATTATTTTTAACATGTTAGCAGCCGTGCAAATGTTGCCACTGTTGAAGTAGATTTCTACATTCGTGCAAGCTATTTCTTTCTGACATCATTCAGTTCTACAATTCTTTTGATTATCTGAACAATTATGCTCAGCTCTCTACTAGGCCTGGTTAGGTTTGTCGGAATGCTCCAAAAGTCGTATTAAATTCGGATTTAATTCACTTCCGAACCGTTTTTGAAGAGCTTTAAGCAACCCGGAAGTGAATTTGCCATTTTGAAGCTGGTGCTGCCATTTTTGGAAAGGGTTCAGGAAGGCCATGCCTTCCCCCCGGATCTGAACAGGCATGGGCTTGGAAACCCATGCCTGTTCAGATCCGGAGGGAAGGCATGGGTTCCATGCCTTCCCTCCAGATCGGAAAGGTCCCGTTCAGAAGCGGAGGGAAGACCTGGGTTTCCAAGCCCATGCCTTCCCTCCGGATCTGAAAGGCCCCGTTCAGAAGCGGAATTCCTCCCTAGAGTCGGATTTTAGTAGGAAACAAAACAAAACTTTCAAAACTTCATTATTATTTCATTATTGGTGATTTTTAAGACAGAACCAATTAGGAACTGCCATTTATAACGAAATTTTGAAAGTTTTGTTAGAGTTCTAAAATGTTCAACACCAGAACTTTAGCAACACTGTAGAAGCAAAGCACTAGCGCCACCTAGTGTTCACCACCAGAACTTTAGTTTTGTAAGTACTTTAGAACCATGATTGCCCAGGCCTAATAAATAGCTACTTCATCTGTACCTTGGTCAGCATAGGTTCTTAAAGGCACCACAGAAATGCCTTGTAAGCCATGATGGATCTGGTTAAAATGGCCTCTCTGAAGTGAAAAGAAAAAGAAATAAAACATTTAACAAATCTTCCAATAAATTGTCATATAATAATACATTTTGATCTAAAATTGAATTGTCACTCTGAAGGTGTATTCATTTTCACAATGATGCAAATTAAATATCTGCATTTCTCTCTCACACTCTCTCTCTCTCACACACACACACACACACACACACACAATCACGAAAGGTAAAATGGCACAATCAGAGGTCAAACCAACCCCATTATGAGAGACCACATGGGCCATCTAGTCCAACCCCTTGCCATGCAGGAAAAGCACAATCAAAGCACCCCTGACAGATGGCCACCCAGATCCTGTTTAAAAGCCTCCAGGAAAGGACCTTCCACCACACTTTGAGGCAGAGAGTTCCGCCGCTGAGCAGATCTTACAATCAGGAAGTTATTCCTAATGGCTTTTTAATCTTGGTTTTAATGTCCACACCGTTTTAACTGTATTTGCTGTTTCAAATATTTATGTTTAAATGGGTTGTTTTAACTTTGCATTGTATGTTTCTATTCTGTTGTAACTGCCTCGGGTCTGTGCTCAGAGAAAGGCAGGATATAAATTTCCCAAATTAAGAAATAATGTTCAGGTGGAATTTCCTTTCCTGTATTTGAAACCATTGCTCCAAATTCTTCTCATCTCCGGAGAGGGACCAGCCGTACAGCAAAAATTCAATGCAATTAATAAAATTAAAACATCCTATACCAAACAAGTTAAAAATACATATAAATAAAATACAGATAGATAAAATACATTCAAGCCCAAATCGCCAGATAAAATCAGTTCAACTCAGTCCAATAAACATGGTTATTCACTTTATCCAGAAACAATCTCGATCCTTATTCTGGGAATGCTTCCTTCCAGCGCCAGGATTTTACCAGCCTCCTGAAGGACAGGAGGGAGGGGGCAGATCTGATCTCGCTCGGGAGAGAGTTCCATAGCCGAGGGGCCACCACAGAGAAAGCCCTGTCTCTCGTTCCCACCAAACACGCTTGTGAAGGTGGCGGGACCGAGAAAAGGGCCTCTCCGGAAGATTTTAGCATCCTTGATGGTTCGTAGGGGAGAACACGTTCGGATAGGTAAACTGTCCGAACAGAAGAGAACGTTGAGGAGACAGGATAGCCATGTTTAAATATGTGAAATCTTGTCATAAGTAAGAGGAAGCAGGCTTGTTTTCTGCTACTCTGGAAACTAGCGGCCCTTTCAGACAGGCCCTATATACCAGGATCTGATCCCAGGTTTTCTGCTTTAAACTGGATTATAGGAGTCTGCACTGCCAGATAATCAGAGATAAACAGAAAACCTGGGATCAGATCCTAGGATATAGGGCCTGTCTGGAAGGGCTCTAGGACTCGGAGCAATGGGTTCAAATGACTGGAAAGAAGATTCCACCTGAACATTAGGAAGAACTTCCTGAGCGTATGAGCTGTTCAACATTGGAACTCTTTGCCTCAGAATTTGGTGGAATCTGATGTCCTGTAATTTTGGGCTCAGCCTCATGTTAGCCGCCCTGAGTCCCCTTTGGGGAGATGGTCAACGTTGACAGTCAACGCTTTTCTTCGGTGCCCTCAATTGTTAATGATATTGCGATATGTTGTAGTGCAATGTGATGTATAGTGCTGATATTGTCTCTCTCGGTATTACTTCGCGAACGAAGATTCTTAGGAAGGACTCATCCCACGCTTTTTACGAACGCGTTGATGACTAAAAAGGCCAATCCGAGATAGGCAAGTTCGGTTGCAGAAGGCACAGCAGAAAGTCTCCTTGGGTGATGTTGTTTCCAGGTTGCGGTTCTTTCTGCGTTGTCGTTTCTCTTACAGGCCCGTTTGGCGTGTCTTCTCGAAAGAGGCCACAGCATTGTGGATAGTGTGTCTCCATGCCTCCCGATGTGAGGCCAGGGTGGACCATTGTTGGTGATCAATCTGGCCCGAGATGTTGTTTCGGGGAGTCCTTATCTCTCTTTTTTGGGGCGCCTCCCTTGCGCTTGAGCCATGGCGAGTTCACCGTAGAGTAGTATCATTGGGAGGCAGTGGTCCTCCATCCTAGAGACGTGCCCTGCCCAGCGCAGCTGTGTTCTCAATAGCATGGCCTCAATGCTGGTGATCCCTGCTTGCTCAAGGACAGCAACATTAGTCACATAGTTGGTCCAGTGTATATTTAGGATTGTGCGAAGACAGCGCTGATGAAAGCGTTTGAGGAGTCGTAGGTGCTGGCAATAGGTGACCCATGTTTCAGACCCATAAAGGAGTATAGACAGTATGTTAGCTCTGTACACACTGATTTTTGTGCTTTGCCTCAGGTGCTTGTTGCTCCAGACTCTTTTGTGAAGCCTTCCAAATGCACTCTATGCCTTTGCTAATCTGTGATCTATCTCTTTATCAATCTTGGCATCTGAAGAGATGATGCTTCCCAGGCAGGTGAACTGCTGAACGGACTTAAGCACAGATGTGCCAATGCTGACGTGGGGATCATAGTGTTCTTCCTGTGGTGCAGGCTGGTAGAGGATTTCCATTTCCTTCAGGCTGACTTCCAGCCCAAACAGTTCTGCAGCTGTTGCAAAGCAGGAGGTTAGGCGCTGCAGGGATGCTTCTGAATGGGCGACAAGGGCAGCATCGTCTGCAAAAAGCTGATATTGTACTATGGCAGTGATGTTGTTAGTTTGTTATTTTTTCAGGTTGCTGTAAGCCGCTCCAGCAATATTGTTATATGTACTTTGTAAGCCACTCTGGCAGTTTTGTTGCTTGCTGTAAGCTGTTCCGAATCCCCTTCGGGGTTGAGAAGGGCGACATATAAATATCGTAAATAATAAATGGTAGTGGGGTACAAATAAAGTTTAATATTATTTCATTCTAAAACACGCAACGTATGGGGACAACACAAGGCATATCATGAAAAGCTTTCATTGCCCCCCCCCCCCCAATGGCTTATTGTAGTGTTTCCCAACCAGTGTGCCGGGGCACATTAGTGTGCCGTAAGTGATCATCAGGTGTGCCGTGGGAAATTGAACCTCCGGGGGAGTCTAGTGTGTTGAAGTATAAAACCCTAAGAAACCTACCTCGATAAAGGCACAAAATTACAAAAAAAAAACCCAACCCGTTGTTTACTTGGTCTCTCCCTCTACATGCATTGGGAAGGCCCGCCTCCCTTTCCCCAAGTAGAGACCTCCTCTTGCCTCCTGGGGGTTCTGTGTGAGACGTTTGGCCCAGTTCTATCATTGGTGGGGTTCAGAATGCTCTTTGATTGTAGGGGAACTATAAATCCCAGGAACTACAACTCCCAAATGTCAAGGTCTATTTTCCCCAAACTCCATCTGCGTTCATATTTGGGCATATTAAGTATTCATGCCAAGTGTGGTCCAGATTCATCATTATTTGAGTCCACAGTCCTCTCTGGATATAAGTGAACTACAACTCCAAAACTCAAGGGCAATGCCCACCAAACTCTTATAGCATTTTCTCTTGGTTATGGGAGTTCTGTGTGGGAAGTCTGTCTGCCATTCCTGCCAGGATATCTATGTTGTGTTCATCGAAACAGGCCCAGGTTTCACACTGAGTGTATAAATACATTTAAAAACATATTAACTATACGTATTACTGTGTTAGAGTGTCATTTTGTGTCATTTTGATTGGTGGTGTGCCCCAGGATTTTGCAAATGTAAAAAGTGTACCATGGCTCAAAAAAGGTTGGGAAACACTGCTCTATTAGGTTCTGGCCCAGCTTACTTGTTCGAACGCATCAGCCTCTACGTCCCACCTCGTAATTTAAGATCATCCAGGGAGGCCCTGCTCTTGCTCCCGCCAACTTCTCAAACCCGGTTGGTGGGGACAAGAGAGAGGGCCTTCTCGGTGGTGGCTCCCCGTCTGTGGAATTGTAATGGCAAGTGGATGGATATGGCTCAAGGCTCCTGTTAAGGATGGAACACTGTTTTGAATGTGCATTATGTGTTAATGTTAACGGTTTCTCATTGATGTTCACGTGACACAGGGCAGCCCTGCAGCCAGGCAGTTTGGAAAGTTCTGTTCCAGTCAGTCGTGGCTTTGGTGCCCCTGGTGGTGTCACTCAGGGACTCAAACTATGTTGGATCAGGACCAAACTTGGCATGAATACTCAATATGCCCAAATGTGAACACAAATGGAGTTTGGGGGAAATAGACCTTGACATTTGGGAGTTACGGTTTCTGGGATTTATAGTTAACACACAATCAAAGAGCATCCTGAACTCTTGCAACAATGGAATTGAACCAAATTTGGCATATTGAACTCTCATTACTAACAGAAAGTACTGAAAGGGTTTGCTTGGGAATTGACCTTGAGTTTGGAAGTTGTAGTTCACCTACATCCAAGGAGCACTGTGGACTCAAATAATGTTGGACCAGGACCACACTTGGCATGAATACTCAATATGCCCAAATGTGAACACAGATGGAGTTTGGGGAAAACAGACCTTGACATTTGGGAGTTGTAGTTGCTGGGATTTATAGTTAGCACACAATCAAAGAGCATCCTGAACTCTTGCAACAATGGAATTGAACCAAATTTGGCATATTGAACTCTCATTACCAACAGAAAAGTACTGAAAAGGTTTGCTGCTTCTTCCCCCTGGTGGTGTCACTCCGGGACCCTTCCTCAGCCTTCAGGGAAAGAGACGGGGCCTGCTTCCTTCCCCTGGGAGTCCTCCAGGCGGGGCTCCCCTTCAGGAAAGGGCGGCGCTTGGGGCCAGAGTGGGCCCAAGGGCGGAGAGGGCATGACGGGATGCCCCCGCTCCCTTTTCTCCAGGCCTGGGCCAAGTGGGGCCTTTCAGGTGTTTTGGACTTCAACTCCCACAATTCCTCACAGCCTCAGGCCCCTTGAAAGGAAGGGGCCTGAGGCTGTGAGGAATTGTGAGAGCTGAAGTCCAAAACACCTGAAAGGCCCCACTGTGCCCAGGCCTGCTCTTCTCTCTCTCTCTCTCTATCGCCTCGGGCCGCCTCCCCCTTCCCACGGCTCCTGGCCTTACCTCAGCAGAGAGCGCAGCAGACGGGAGAGGCAGGCCACTCTGCGGTGGCGGCGGCTGCCCTGGCGGTTTCCTCTGAGGCCTCAGCCAGGAAGGACGGAGAAGACTCGCGCAGGCGCAGAACGGGAGAGGAGGCCGGGTTGGCCCTCAGCAGGAGCAGCCGCCTAGCGGGAGAGGCAGGCCAATGCAGCCGGTGACGTCATTGGCTCCTCCCCCTTGGCTCCTCCCCCTTGGCTCCTCAGCCAGGAGGGACCTTTGGGGAAAGATGCGACGCTCGCGCAGGCGCAGAACGGGAGAGGAGGCCGGCTTGGCCCTCAGCAGAAGCAGCCGCCTAGCGGGAGAGGCAGGCCACTGCAGCCGGTGACGTAATTGGCTCCTCCCCCTTGGCTCCTCCCCCTTGGCTCCTCAGCCAGGAGGGACCTTTGGGGAAAGAGGCGACGCTCGCGCAGGCGCAGAACGGGAGAGGAGGCCGGCTTGGCCCTCAGCAGAAGCAGCCGCCTAGCGGGAGAGGCAGGCCACTGCAGCTGGTGACGTCATTGCCTCCTCCCCCTTGGCTCCTCAGCCAGGAGGGACCTTTGGGGAAAGATGCGACGCTCGCGCAGGCGCAGAACGGGAGAGGAGGCCGGCTTGGCCCTCAGCAGAAGCAGCCGCCTAGCGGGAGAGGCAGGCCACTGCAGCCGGTGACGTACCTTGGCTCCTCCCCCTTGGCTCCTCCCCCTTGGCTCCTCAGCCAGGAGGGACCTTTGGGGAAAGATGCGCCGCTCGCGCAGGCGCAGAACGGGAGAGGAGGCCGGCTTGGCCCTCAGCAGCGGGAGAGCACCTTGGCTCCTCCCTTGGCTTGGCTCCTCAGCCAGGAGGGAGAGGCAGGCCACTGCAGCCGGTGCCGCCCTAGCGGGAGAGGCAGGCCCTGCAGCCCCCTTGGCTCCTCCCCTTGGCTCCTCAGCCAGGAGGGACCTTTGGGGAAAGATGCGCCGCTCGCGCAGGCGCAGAACGGGAGAGGAGGCCGGCTTGGCCCTCAGCAGAAGCAGCCGCCTAGCGGGAGAGGCCGGCCACTGCAGCCGGTGACGTAATTGGCTCCTCCCCCTTGGCTCCTCAGCCCCTTGGCGCCCTCAGCCAGGAGGGACCTTTGGGGGCCAAAGAGCTTGCCTCCTCCCCTTGGCTCCTCAGCCAGGAGGGCAGGCGCAGGCGCAGAACGGGAGAGGAGGCCGGCTTGGCCCTCAGCAGAAGCAGCCGCCTAGCGGGAGAGGCCGGCCACTGCAGCTGGTGTCCCCTGGCTTGACCTCCTCCCCTTGGCTCCTCAGCCAGGAGGGACCTGCAGGGGAAAGCGTGGTGGCTCCTCCCCCTTGGCTCCTCCCGGGCTGCTCAGCCAGGAGGGACCTTTGGGGAAAGAGGCGCACGCAGAACGGAGAGGAGGCCGGTTTGGCCCTCAGCAGAAGCAGCCGCCTAGCGGGAGAGGCCGGCCACTGCAGCCGGTGACGTCATTGCCTCCTCCCCCTTGGCTCCTCAGCCAGGAGGGACCTTTGGGGAAAGATGCGACGCTCGCGCAGGCGCAGAACGGAGAGGAGGCCGGCTTGGCCCTCAGCAGAAGCAGCCGCCCTAGCGGGAGAGGCAGGCCACTGCAGCCGGTGGCCCTCAGCAGAAGCAGCCGTGGCTCCTCCCCTTGGCTCCTCCCCTTGGCTCCTCAGCCAGGAGGGATCTTTGGGGAAAGAGGCTTGGCCTCAGCTTCAGGCGCAGAACGGGAGAGGAGGCCGGCTTGGCCCTCAGCAGAAGCAGCCGCCTAGCGGGAGAGGCAGGCCACTGCAGCTGGTGACGTACCTTGCCTCCTCCCCCTTGGCTCCTCCCCTTGGCTCCTCAGCCAGGAGAGACCTTTGGGGAAAGATGCGACGCTCGCGCAGGCGCAGAACGGGAGAAGAGGCCGGCTTGGCCCTCAGCAGAAGCAGCCGCCTAGCGGGAGAGGCAAGCCACTGCAGCTGGTGACGTAAATTGTGCTCCTCCCTCTTGTCTCCTCAGTCAGGAGGGACCTTTGCGCAGGGCGCAACGGGAGAGGCTGTGTTAGAGTGACACAAAATGACACTCTAACACAGTGTTTCCTAACCTTTTTTGAGCCGCGGCACACTTTTAACATTAAAAAGAAACCGGGGACAGGCCGTGCCATGCCTCGCCCCTCCCCCCAGCTTCAGTTCTCCTACAGGCCACGTCATGCCCCGCCCCCTCCCCCCAGCTTCAGCTCTCCTACAGAGGAGGAGCATGAGCGGTGAACGGGCTTCAGTGGGTGGGGCTCCTCTTCCGCGCGGCTTCAGCGAGCGAGGGGTGAGAGTCATGGTGGGAGTCATGGCGGATTGGAGGCTGGCTGGGGAAACGGCCAAAGGAGGCAGCGCACCGGTCCCTTCTTCTTTTTGTTCGCCACTGCCCGGCCCTTCCTCCTCCTCCCCCAAGCAGCAGGAGTTTGGCAGGAAGGGGGGGAGGAAGAGGGGCAGAGAGCTTTTCTCGCGGCACAGCAGGAGGTCCGTCACGGCACACTGGTTGAGAAAGACTGCTCTAACACAGTAATACATATAGCTAATATGTTTTTAAATGTATTTATACACTCAGTGTGAAACCTGGGCCTGTTTCGATGAACACAACATAGATACCCTGGCAGGAATGGCAGAAAGACACAAACTCCCCACACAGAACTCCCATAACCAAGAGAAAATACTATAAGAGTTTGGTGGGCATTGACCTTGGGTTTTGGAGTTGTAGTTCACCTATATCCAGAGAGCACTGTGGACTCAAACAATGTTGGATCAGGACCAAACTTGGCATGAATACTCAATATGCCCAAATGTGAACACAGATGGCGTTTGGGAAAATAGACATTTGGGAGTTACCGTTTCTGGGATTTATAGTTAACACAATCAAAGAGCATCCTGAACTCTTGCAACAATGGAATTGACCCAAACTTGGCATATTGAACTCTCATTGCCAACAGAAAGTACTGAAAGGGTTTGCTTGGGAATTGACCTTGAGTTTGGAAGTTGTAGTTCACCTACACCCAGAGAGCACTGTGGACTCAATGTCATGTTATGTTGTTGTTTGTTTTCTATCCAGAATCACAATGTTGGAAGGAGGCTCGCCACTTTAAGGTCCCTAAAACAGGCATGGGAAAACTTCGGCCCTCTGGGTGCTTTGGACTTCAACTCCCACCATTCCTAACAGCCTGAGGCCCTTTCCTGCTTAAATGGCTGAGGGGGGAAAAGAAAAAGGGCCTGAGGCTGCTAGGAATGGTGGGAGTTGGAGTCCAAAACACCTGGAAGGTCCAAGTTTGCCCATGCCTGCTTTCGACAGAGACCTCTTCCTCCCCCTTCGCCCCCTCCTGCCGAACACTTACTTTTTCTTCTCCACTCGGGCTCCCTTCTTCCCAGCCTCGCTCTGCTCGCTTTGCTCACGCTGCCGCTTCTGCGGGAGGGGAGGGAGAAAGACGTGGGGCGAGTCTGCACAGTAGCGCCCGCACGGGTCACGTCTTCCTCCCTCCCCCCTCCTGAACACGCGGCAACGTGAGCAAAACGAGGCAAAGCGAGCAGAGCGAGGCTGGGAAGAAGGGAGCCCGAGTGGGGAAGAAAAAGTGTTCGGCAGGAGGGGGATGAAAGGGGATTGTAGGTTCCAATTTCTCGCGGCACACCTGATGATCGCTCACGACACACTAGTGTGCCACGGCACACTGGTTGGGAAACACTGCTCCTCAGGAAGAAGCAGCCGCCTAGTGGGAGAGGCCGGGCACTGCAGCTGGTGATGTATCTTGGCTCCTCCCCCTTGGCTCCTCAGGAGGGACCTGACTCACCCCGCCTCTCTTTCCTTGAGTGGCATCTCTTCCGGGCTGGATCTGCCCTGCCCTATCACCCAGTCTCTGATCCCAGATCACAGTATGTCACACGGTTTTTGTCCCTGTCTGGGATATAAATCTCAGAAACACAAGGGTAAACTACCTTTACAGCAAACAGAAACAACTAAAGGGAGTAACCTGAAAAACAGATAGAGGGTATATGTGGAATATCGTAATATAAAGGTTACTCCCTTTAGTTGTTTGTTTTTCCTGGGATATAAATGCAATTTTCTAATTGTTTTGTTGTTTATTTGTTCAGTCGCTTCCGACTCTTCGTGACCTCATGGACCAGCCCACGCCAGAGTTCCCTGTCGGCCGTCGTCACCCCCAGCGCTTTCAGGGTCAAGCCAGTCACTTCAAGGATGGCATCCATCCATCTTGGATGGGTGAGGTCATCCGGAGTTTTGGAGTACAATGCCATCTCTACAGGCCCGGATTACCTATAAGGCTACCCTAGGCCATGGCCTAGGGGCGCAAGCCGAGAGGGGCGCAATTCACGGACGAAAAAAAATGTTGAAACAAAACCGCAATGTGCGGCATGGAGATGACTCTCTCTCTCTCTCTCTCTCGGGGGATGGCGGGGGGAGAGCGCTGCGAGGGGGTGGGAGAGGAGGAAATGGCACCCCCCTCGCGAACACCCCCGCCCCCTTGTCAAGGAAGGAGGGCGCGAGGAGGAAGGAAGGGAAGCCCCCGGGGCTGCTGCCGGGTATGCGTGGCACCCAGGAACATGGCGGAGGAGGCAGAGGCGCTCACTCCCTCTTGCCGCGCATGCCCGGCAGTGGCCCTGGGGGCTTCCCTTTTTTCTTCCTCCTCCTCGCGCCTTCCTTCCTTGACTCAAGGAAGGAGGGCACGAGGAGGCGGAGGAAGCGGAGGGAAGCCCCGCCCCCGGCACCCGCTGCCGGGCATGCGCAGCACCCAGGAACATGGCGGAGGAGGCAGAGGCGCTCGCGCCCTCTTTCCTTAACAAAGGATGCTGTCAAGGGGGCGTAATTCCAAAGTGTGACCTAGGGTGCCAAAAGGGGTTAATCCAGGCCTGCATCTCTATACAGACGTCACCCAATTCCACAACTCTTTTCCACCAGATTCCAAGGAAGCCCCTTGGATACTGGACCAGTGCCTGGCCGTTGTGACGGTCTGGATGAGGAGGAACAAGCTGAGGTTCAATCACGATAAGACAAAGGTCATCCAGGTCAGTCGTCCATCTGACCAGGGTATTGGGTGGCAATCTGTGCTGGACTAGGTTGCACTCCCCCTGAAGTCACAGGTCCGCAGTTTGGGGGTCCTCCTGGATTCAACGCTGATGCTTGATGCGCAGGTGTCGGCAGTGCCTAGGAGGGCCTTCGCACAGTTAAAACTCGTGCACCAACTGCGACCATACCTCGCGAAGTCTGACTTGACCACGGTGGTCCACGCTTTGGTTACCTCTAGACTGGATTACTGCAATGCACTCTACGTGGGGCTACCCTTGAAGATGGCCCGGAAACTTCAACTTGTCCAGCGATCAGCAGCCAGATTAATAACTGGGGCAAGTTACAGTGAGCGGTCAACCCCCCTGTTTAAAGAACTGCACTGTCGGTGACCTGGAGACTTCGACTAGTACAGAATGCGGCAGCCAGACTCCTCACGGGAATTCCCGTGAGGAACGATATAACACCCATTCTATACTGACTGCACTGGCTCCCGGTCAAGTTCCGGATTACTCACAAGCTGCTGGTTCTAACCTTTAAGGTCTTGCATACCTACGGGAACGCCTCTCTCCGTGAATTGTAGGCGACCACAGAGCTTCGCCCTAACTGTGTGTTTGTAGCTTCATAAGCAGCCTCTGGTTTTCCTTAGTGTTTATTGTAAATCGCCCAGAGCCATCTGGGCTGGGCAATTAATAAATCCCAAAATAAATAAATAAATACATCTTCCAACAACAATTAATTTTCTGAGTCTTTTTTCCTTTTAATTAAATTGTGCTAATAGGTAACGAAGATAAAGGACTAAGCAGCTAATAAAATCAAGAAATATAAAGCAATTGACTTGTATGGAAGGCCCGGTTGCTCGGGGCAACAGCAGAAAGATTCTAGAATTAAAGCCATAGGTCTGTTGGTGATGCTGCTAAACAGCTGTGGCTTCTGAGCCATTGCACTAGAGATGCATTGCCCTGTGTTCCTTCTCTTCCTCCTGAGGTACTCTTTCTGCTATACAACAGCTGCGCCCATTCATTTATTGCCACCTCCGCTGTTGGTCGTCTGCACAGATCCACCACACCGGGTCTATCAGAGGCATGACACTGAACGTCATCTCTCTTGCATCTGGGCTGGGAAAATTGAGCTGAAGTATTCAAGAAACAGAGGACTGTCTTTAGAGATCGAGGTTGGAGAGCCGGGCGTGCAAGTTCCTCCCCATTGTAGGTGGTACCGGGATTCTAACTTGGTAGAGAATACAAATCACTGGTCAGGTCAGGTAGTAATGGATATGGGCCAAGATGAAGGAGGCCCTCATCCAGCCCATATCACAGTGCAATGCGTGTCAGCCTGGTGCTATTCGCCCGCTTGTGCTTACAACAACCTGACCATTGACGTTTCTAGGCAAGACGTCCATCTTTTCCTCCTCTCGCCACAGACACTTCCCATCCGGGAATGGCAACCAGTGCAGCTAGGCTGGTGTGCACGCCTGAAAGCGTCCCCTGGAACTACCGCTTGGAGAGTCCTGGGGGTAGTCCTGCAGAC